>JBBPBS010000361.1:2270477-2338839 GCA_037974835.1 Cicer judaicum
TTTGAATTCCAACATAAAAAAACACAAGATAAATATTTTGTCGTTGATAAATATTAAAAAAAAAATAGAATAAATAAATATCTATCACTGATGTATGTAAAATGTATGACAAGTGTTCAATAGTGACAAATATAAAAAAATCATAGGGACACATATTTATCATTGGTACATAAAAAATATAATAAAAATATTTATCGCTTATAAATATTAAAAAATATATGACAAATCTTTGTCATGAATAAATATTAAAAAACACCACAAATATTTCCCACTAATTATGAAACTTACAAGGAAAATATTTATTTACGATTTTCAATAATTTTTTTTTAAAAAAAAATAAATATATTTTCCTAAATTCCAAATATTACATTGACAATAAGTAACATTCTTAAGAAAAAAACAAATATACGCGACCCGTGCCAATGCACAAGTATTTTACTAGTTATAATAAAAACAAGAAAATTTTCAAGTCAAGACTTTAGAATAATTTTTAATTTTATTTATGTTTAAATGAAATGTCATAGTTTATGTTTTATTTTAACTAAGTGGTGTGAGCTCATCTAATGAACCTATATTTATGTTTTTAGGCATTTTAGATATATAGGCATTTTTTCTATAAATACTATAGTAAGTACCTCATTTGAGAAGTTTGAAATGAATTAGAGTTTTCTCTTAATGATAATTTTGAGTGAGATATGTCTCATGTATGAATTTTTGAATTAGATCTTGCTTGAATCTTATCAATAGATTCCTTATTATTGTGGTGATTTTTATTGACTTATCAATTATTTTTTATTGTGGCATCTTCTTCACCTAACCCATATTTGTTTATTTCTTTTCCCTTTTATTTTACCACTTTGTCTCAAGAAATTATTTCGTATATCGTTCATCTCTTGTGGAATCAACTCAAATTTACATCATTTAGAATTCATACTTTCTCACTAAGTGGTGATCTTTGTCATTAATTTCTATTTTAGTGTTGTGTTCTTAAGATATTTGAAATATTAGTTTCATTTTGTTCAAAATCTTGTTCATTCTTGAGTTGTTTGTTGTTATAATATGCGTGGAAACATTTATTTGGGTGACTACTTGCTTTTATTTTGGTGAAATTTTGAGTGCTTAGTTATTGCTTTCGAGAAAAAAAATATGGGTTTTGATTTCATCATCTTCTTTTACTTGCAATTGTTTGATTCAAAATTTCACTTGCAAACTTTTTTTTTTGATGTTATTTATTTCATACATGTCCTATTCTAAAAATTTAAAAGCCTAAATTGACTAGTAAAATGAGAAGAGTTCAAATAATGAAGAGAAAAATATGAAAATATACGTTATGCGAAAAAATGATTTTGCACAGAAGCACTTATTGAAAAAGGCATTTTTACAAAAAAATATTAAAATTTTCATAATTGGTTCACTTTGGCACATCAATCATAATTGCCTTTATTAGGCATTTCAAGTTTTATCTTAGTACTTTACCTCCTATATGTTTGTATCACTTAGGCATTTAGTTTTAATCTTTCTTATATCTTTGATAATTTATTTGAGTGTGTCTTTATTTACTTAGTTTTTCTTGTTTGTCATTTTGAATTATCATAGTTTTGTCTTAGAGTTTTCCTTCTTGAAACTCTTGTGTTGATAACTTTTGTGAACTTGTTACATTCTATTTGAATTCTTTGATTTGGATTCTTGTTTGAGTTCTTTTTAAGAACTTGAAAGAGAAGTTTGATTGAAAAAACGCAAGAATGTTCATAATTGAAAAAAGTCATCATTGATTGATATACATAAGTGATACGTTTCTTGAGTGTAAACACTTAGTGGAAGGTGAGGACTTTAGTTTTATTTTCTTAACTTACTCTAGTTATTTGCTTGATTATTATGGTACTAGTTGATTTATTGTTGTTGAAATCATGAATGGAAGTGGACCAAACCCCCCTTCTCCTAGCATCGATTCTCTTATGGATCATTTCACAAATAATTGTAATACTAAAATGAATGTCTTGAGATAAGAGCTTGCGAATCAAAGAGATAGGAGATATCATCATGAAAAGTCATCTCAAAATAAAGATGTGTTTAAAATTGAGAAGAAGAAAAAAAGATATAAAGATTATGATGATGAGGAAAACAAGCATGAAAGGAGAAAAAGAGATAAGACATTGAGATTTTGGTGAAGAGGAAATGAGATATGAAAAGAGAGATATGAAAAAAGTGAGGAGGCAAATATATTTTGAGAGGGAGGATAAGAAATATGCAAAAGAGAAAAGACACAAAAAATATAAAAAAAAATATATCAAGAAAAGAAGAGAATAAATATATCATATCATGAATATATTAGAGATTTTATAATTTATCTAAAATATGTGAAATATCTTTATGAAAATGGATATGCGAAAGTGGCAAGAAATGTAGAGAAACTAGTTTTAAGAGAGATAAAGAAAATCAAACAAAAGAAGAGGAAAAGGAAAAGTATAAGCCAACCTTGAGAGAGAGAAAGAAAGTTAAAGAAAAGGTAAAGGAAAAAATTTGAGAGATATAACAGGAAATTGACTCTAACTATATGTCTATCTTTGTTTATTCTTATGTTCAAAAACTTGAATATATGTCTCCAAAAAAGGAATGTCCACATTCCATTGAAGTTAAAGGTGATTGGCCAAAAGTTTATAAAAGAGATACTTGCAAGAAAAGACGTGGTTTGAATCCTAGCAACTTTAATTTTTCTACTACTTTAATTATGTTTCTCTTGTGAAATTGTTTGATAAGTTTTTTCCTATGTTTGCTAGGTTTGTAAATCTTCATATTGAAATTTCTCATTTGTGTTATTTTCATAAGCCTCATTTGAAAATTGAAACCATGAAGCATCAAGTGTTTAATCCATATTAGTCTTCTAAACTTGACTTGAGAATTATTAGTCAAGACTTGAATGATTTTCTTAATAAATGTATTATGATGTTTTCTAAAGAAAACTTGGTTCATGACAAAAAAATTTGAAAAATGTGTTGCGATTCTTAAGAAATGTTTGTTTTCTAACTTGAATACTTACTTTTTTGTTAAAAATAAAATTAGTATTTTGAGATTTTATATGAAGGCTAAATATTTGCATATTGAACTAGTTGATATGCATTACTATACATTTCCTTACTCTATATCTATTGTTGCTACATTTTTTAAGCTTTCATATGATACTCTTAATATATTTGAGAGACTTGTCTTATTTCAATAAGAATCATCATTAGTTTGTAATGATGAAAATATCCATGAGGCTCAACTTGCATTGGAGTCTTGACAAAGATCTTGTTTGTCACCAATTCTTATTCTAATCTAAGGAATGTAAAATTGATCCTTAATCTCAACTTCAAAATGTATAATTTTCTCTCAACTTTTGAAACTCTTTAAATTGAAAATTAATATATTGAACGGTTAAATGCAAAAAAAAATGGAATAAAGTTTCACCTACTTGACATATTTGAGGTTTTTTTCATAGTTTCGATTTGATCCGAATGATACAAGTTACATTGTTTTTCATGTATTTGACTTGTGTTTTTCTTCAAGTAGGTATTGTTGAAACTAAATTTGAGGTCAAATTTCTTCTAAGAAAGAGGGAACGTTGAGGATCTAAATAGAGCTAATTATAATGAAAATAAAGAAAATTTCAAATTAAGAATTTAGAATAATTTTTAGTTTTATTTATATTTATATTTAAATTGAATTGTCATAGTTTATGTTTTATTTTAGTTAAGTGGTGTAAATCTTTTTAATGAGCCTATATTTATATTTTTAGGGATTTTAGGTATATGAACAATTTTTCTATAAATACTCTAGAAAGGACCTGATTTGAGAAATTTGAAATGAATTAGAGTTTTTCTCTTGATGAGAATGTTTAGTGAAATATGTCTTCTCATTGAGTTCTTTGATTAGAACTTGGTTGAATTTTATTAATGAATTTCTTACTATTGTGACAATTTTTTATTAACTTTTCAGTCATCGTTGGTTGTGGCACATTTTAAATATTCTCCCTCTAACTTATATTTATTTTTTTATTATCTTGTATTTGACCACTTTGTTTCACAAAATCACTTAGTAGATTTTTCATCTCTCGTAGAATCAACTAAAATCCGCGCCAGACACTCATAAAAATCATAAGAATCAAATCAGGTTAACTCCCCCACTTATTATTCATTGGGGTCTTCTCCCTTCGATTTCTTCAAATGTAATGTAGATGGTGCCACATTTCAGCAAGAAGCTTGCTCTAGTACTGGTCATTTTGTTATGGCAAGAGTAGATTGATGTTGGATGAATCTTCAAGCTGTAGAGTTTAAAGTTTGGGGCTGGTATAATGCCCTCCAATGGATCTTGACGGCAAGTCTCACAAATGTCATTTTTGAGTTAACTGCACACAAAAATGATTGATAAAATTTTTAATGTAGCTTCCAATGGATCAGAATATGACTATATTATTGATGTTTGTGGAGAAATTCTAAATAGGTACAACAACAACTTTTAGGTTGTGTTTACTAGGAAACAGGCTAATGATAATGCTCCTGCCTTTGGCAAGGACCTCTATGTCTTATGCTCCTCTGAGGGATTTTCATCACCATCTTGTATGAGTTAATTTGGTTTGAGTAAAAAGATATTAATGGATTAATTTACTTAAAAAATTAAGGATTAATTAGAATTTTAATCTTCAATTTTTATCAATTTACGAAATTGATATTTCTATTTTAAAATATAATATTTAGTGTTTATCATTTAAATTTATTAACTAAAAAATAACAATGTGATATATTTTAAATATAAAAAAATACACGAAATTAGTTAATTTAAATGTGTAAAATATACTTATAAATCAACTAATTCAGATAAAATTTAAAATTTTTTGAGAAATTTCGAGGTGAATAATAAGAAGAAGCTTTCAAATATTTATTAAAATTTTACATTATTAATTATTTTGTGTAAAAATATTTAACAACAAAATATTAAGGTTTGTTATTAACAAATATTAAAAGAACTAATCAACATAAGAACTATATAAATATTAGCAACGAATATTTTTTTCAAAAATGAATTTACTTATGATTTCTTCACAAATGGAATCATAATTTGGTGGGATACATTTGTATTTTAATTAATAATAAAAAAATTGTGTTGAAATATGTGTCTTAGGAAGTTGTTGCATCACTCATCTAGGTTAAAATATTATCTTACCCCACTATCCAACCCACTAACCCCATATTATAAAATAACTTTTATGTATTTTTTTATGCAACATAACTTCATCTAGCTATTCACAAATGCAAATTGTACAATCTAAAACTTGAGTTTAATTTATACATAAAGTTGATGTAAAGAGTTTTTATATTTAATTATAAATATTAAATTATTAGAGATGTTTTATTTTTATTAAAATTATATTTAAAATTATTTTTATTAATGGTTATGATAAACTAATAATATAAAAATTCATATTGACAATACATAATAATTACATTCCTAAAACAATTTACTTTTTTCAAAATAAAATAAAAAGACTAAATTCATAAATAAATCATAATTAATTCAAATATGTTTTTTTTTTACAAATACATACTAGTTATAATTGATGGGTCCAGTTTTCGTAACTAAATAAAATATTTAAATAACAAATAAATAGATTATATATAGTTCCAGAAATAAAAGTAATCCAAGATATTTAATTTTATCAACGATATATATTCACATAACTTGCATAAGTGCCTTTGAACATTTTTGTTGAACAATTTTATATTCTCATTTGATAGAATATAATCAAGCATAAATGTTTTTTATTTGTGTACCAAATAAATAAACCTTTTTTTAAAACATTTATTCACAAGAATTAATATTGTGAACCAAACATATTCACATAATAAACTCCCAAGATTTTAAGTTTCAGTATCCAAACACTTTTAATAAAAAACAAAATTTGAAAAATGATTCTCATAATTATATTCTTAGGAAAGTTAATCCGGTGAATAAATTTTAAAATTATGAAACAAATACATCATGAGTATATAGCGTCTATAGAATAGTTAACTTAAGTGTTTTTACAGATCTTAAAAGATTTTCTATAGATAGAAATGAGAACTACTATCTTGTTTTTTCCTAAGTAATTTAAATGCATGACTAATCCTTATTTAGGTTATTGAACTTCTTGCTCATATATTGACTAATTAGCGTATCACAATCATATGATGATGCCCAATTTAATATGAAACATGACGGTCCAAATCTTAAATGATATTGTATGAAACTATTAAGACTACAAGGGTAGTGTAATCAAATAAGTGAGAGATGTAATTAGAAAAATTCAAATTTTACCATCTATAACTTGAAATTTTACACTATGTTTAGTTTCGTGAAATGTGAAAGGCATGTAGGGGAGAAGAAAGAAATGTGAAAAAAAAAATGTTTTGTTTCATCGTTTGTTGTAGGAGTCAAAAGAGAAACTTGCTGGGATTTACACAAAATCATATTTTACGGTAATATGAGAGGAAAATCTCTAATTCTATTGAAGTTACATTATAAGTACCAAAATTTACGTTTCATTATTTTTATATAAAAAAAAAATCATCCTTACCATTAATGTTTTTCATGATATTTTGAATTTCTAATATAAAAGCATGACTAGAAATATATTAAAAATATGAAGTGAAATTAAAAAACAAATATTAATAAAGGATGTCTATGTCTCTTACTAAATATATATATTTTTCCTATTGCATTATATTTATTTTTACTCCTACCAAACAACTCAAAGTATTCGGTGTTTGTTTAATTTATATTTTAAAAATTTTATTTTAGTATTTTAAAATTTTAAAATTAAAAAACTTGTTTGGATTATTTCTTTTTAAAAATTATTTTTTAAAATTATTTTTAATATTATATTTTTTTAAACTGAAAAACAAAACAAATAAATAATATTTTACTTTTTATTTTTTCTGTTTTTTTAACTCTTAATTAAAAACTATTTTAAAAATTGGAGTTGTTATACTTTTTTTTTATATTATTTTTTTAAAAATAGTTTTCTAAAATAAATATATAAAATAGTTTTAAAAAAAATAAAAAGTAAAACTTAATCAAACAACCCCTTGATTTCCTACAATATTATTTTTTTTTTTTAATTTCTTTCCTCAGCTTTCTTCTCATCCAAACATAGTGTGTGAAAGTGTTTCTTCTATACATAACAATCTTCTTGTTTTACATCCTACGATCAAAAACATTCGAAACTAATAAAAGTCTGGTTTAGTCTCTGGAGACAAGGACGAGGTTGTTAGTGTTGTTTTGATTTTAATGGAGATTAACATGTTGGGGATGGCTTCCTTCCCTTGCTACACAACACCGAACCGTTCTCTTCTTAATCTCAGACCATTATCTATGCGACAAGACTATCCCCTTGCAAGCAAAATCGTTGTTAAAAGTAATCTCTCTCTCTCTCATCTTTCAATTCTATTCTGCAAACTTTCTACCCTTGAAGGTCTATGCAATTTGGTTATTTGTGTAATTAATTTTTTTTATTGTACTTTCTCTGTGAAATGTATTTATTCATTTATTTGAGGTTTATGCGTATCTGAATGATTAAGTGCTTGAAACATCGATATATTTGGCCATTTAAGGTGTATTTGGGGTACAGCAGAAAGGGTTTAGTTGTGAAATCAAACTTTCAAATTTTCAATATATTATAACATATTTTTCTGATTGATAAAAGGATTTTGTGATTATTTTGCTGACTGTGGATATTAGTGAGTGAGGCAAATTGATGTAACAGATTGATTAATTTGATTTTCTGAATGATTTTATAGCTGTGTTTAATTGTCATAAGTGTTACAAGTAAATTCCTAGGGAATACATTACAGTAGGAGTTGAATTGGTGAGTATCAAATTCAACCTTAATCAAGACACCAACGCAACGTGACCAAATGATATCTATAAACATGATTTGAATTGTATCATTTGATTATTGACTTTGCTTTGCTATGTTCATTGTTTTTTCTTGCTTGCAAAATTACAAGTGTTACAAAAGCATTATTCCGTGTATTTGCATTCTTAACCCGAACTCGTGTAATTGTAAGCAAGTGATTTAAAAGAGCCATTGCACACTGATTATGGGACAATATGATAGGAAAGGAGTGGTATAATCTATAGTACTGGATTGTCTATACAGTCCACTACTTTTATTGCTTACTTCTTATCTAAAAGAAAAGCAATTTTTTTGTCAATTGTGTAAAAGAGTACATTGCTAGTAGCTAGATATCTCGGTACTTCTTCACGTTATTAAGCATTAACCTGGGAAACTTTGGATGGAAGAGGGTTTTAACTTTTAAGGTTTGAAGTGTACTTTGTTTCCTGGTTTGTGACACCTTTAGATTTGCAAAGTATTGTATTTGTACATTCCAGCATCGATTTATCACTTTCTTCCTCCTAGCGTCTCTATGTCGTTATTCGTTAGTTTGTTTGTTAGGCCTATGGATTTGTACTTTGAAGCTTTATTGATCTGATTTACCTTTTTCTTGCTAATTTGCATCACAAAAATCCCCATCTCACACATTTTCACTTTTCCATCCTTTTAATTATTACATTGGATATACATCAGAAGCTTGCTTGCTGCCGCAAGCTGACCATCATTCATAAGATTTTGATGGGTCTTTGACACATGTATATAAGAGAAGAGTAAAAAATAAAAAGTGGGATTGAGACAGTTGTGCCAAAGAATTCATATGTATGTGTTAGAGGAGAGGGAGGAATGCTCTCATGATTAAGAAGTTACAGAATTGACAAGTGGTAGCCCTGCAGCAGGGAAATTGAGGAGGGAAATTATGCAACCATGAGAAAGAATAAGAAAAACATGAATGGCGAGTAATAGCGGCTATAGCATAGCATAATTTGATCAAACTGCTATTGCTCTGCAATACGCTATTCAGTACAAAGTGTTGTCAAATAACGGCTTTAAGAGCGCCATAGTACTATAGCGTAGCGGAATTTGAACAAACAACTATTTTCCGTGATCCACAATTGATAACACTGACAATTAGTATTCTATTGCTGCATTTCTACATTATCATTTACTTAAAACTGTGTTTTATGACTAGAATTTCGTCTTGGCTTGTATAGGAGGCTTCCTTCTTGGATACCATTTTAAAGTAGTATTAGTTCCTGTCAAATATTAGCAGGTAGCAGGATGACTATTTTGAAATTTCATAGGTAAATAATTTATACTATATACATAAAATCTTAACAACTAGTGGTGACTGGCAGTGAAAAATGACAGCAGGTTTGAGAAATAGTGAGAGAGGAGAAGCCCAAACATTTTATGGTGTTTTTTAATTGCAAAATTCTTAATATACCCCAAGCGAAAAGCTCTCACCTTAAAGACAATTGTAAAATGATCATTAACTTCACATTAATTAATGTTAATTTTCCCCTTCTGCATTTAAAAAAAAAAAACTTTTCCCTGAATATAATATCTACTCATCATGCAAACTGCAGTTAAATCAACATTTTCATCTACAATTTTTGAGTGGAGAATTTTCTTTAATTATGTAGTTCTTCAATTTGATCTGCGTCTTTCATTTCCTATTAATATTCTCTTCCGATGTCTGCATGCTATGGAGTATGGAGCATATTATTTAGTTCTTTTCTTTACAATGTTTTTATGAAGTTCTACTTTCTCTTATTTGGAAACAGATTTACCTTATTCTACTGCTGAGACTACTTTACAGAAGAAATTTTCAAATTTCGGCAAAATAGCTGAAGGTAAGTGCATGAATTTTCTAATTTCATAATAATATCGGGCTTAAATAATGTACATAATCGATTTTAGTACTTTGACTCACACCTGTGCATTTATTTTGTGCGTGCTGCAGTACAAATGGTTAAAGATGCAATCACGAAAAGATCAAAGGGACTTGCTTTTATTCAATACACAAGTCACGATGATGCCATGCTTGCACTTGAAACCATGGATCAAAAGGTTCAGATTTTAATCGTATTTCGATTATCAACTCTGACAAGTGAATGTTCTCCTTTTAATATTTTTATCCGTTATCTACAGGATTTTTGCGGCCGGACGATCTCTGTTAATCTTGCAAAACTTGGTTGGGATAATTTTGGTGGGCCCCCAAGGGCCACGGGGCCGCCAAAGAAGTGGAATTTGCCAGAAGAGCAAGTAGATGAGGTAGATTGCTGGTACTGATTTTCGAATGAATAAAGCTGTTAAAGAGACAATGTTGGAACAAGTATCAATGGAACATTAGGTTTTAGAGTGTGTTTGAAACTGCGGTGATAGTTTCATCTGTGCACGATGTGTTTGAAGCTTTAATAACTTGGAGCTTCAGATTTGATTTGCGGTGGATTACCTTCAACGATGAAGCAAACACATTCTTAGTAATATTGATGCAATACAATGAAAGGTCTTTTCTTAATCAATTCTTGAGGGAATGAAGTTTGATCAATCTCTATACCTCCTGAAATAGGAAATTTAACTGTACATATAAGATATTGCTGATTTAGATTTAGTATTTTTGAGTTGCTACTACACATTTGAATTAAATTTTCTATGTCACAAATTTATAAATGCTACAGAATGGTTTCAACTTTTCAAGCTCATGTGATGCTTATTCTGTTCCAATTTTCTGTCATTTCTTAACAAAATAACAAATAGCTTTCAAGGTTTTTTTTTTTTTTTTTCTGTTCTTTTCAAAATGACAATAATATAACTCAGATTTGTTGGAGGAATCTAACATTCACACCAGTCAAACAATTCTCATAGACATTTAATATTAACTAACACAAAATCAAATGGATAGATCTGGTCATCTTGAACCTAGTAGAATGGTAAACATGAAAATGAATGGTCCTCTTTTCAAAATAATTATTTTAGCGATACACTCTTTTCAAAACACTCTTTCTAATTGGTTTGAATTTCAAATGGGTTCCACTAAATTTATGTAGAGCCTACATATTTAGTGAGACTCACCAATTTCAACAAATTAGATAGTTTATTGATATCACTCTTTTTTTCAAAATGGAGTCAAGAAAACTAATAAAATGAAAATCATGACTAAATGAATTCATTATGTGCAATGCATAGTTGTGTTTGTTAGAACTCAAATGTTTCTTGGAGTTGAAGTAAGGAATGTAAAATGAGAGAATTGAAAGATAAGAAAATCAAAACTTCTATTCAATACATGATGCACTTATGATTACATTATCAACCCTTGTATTTATACATCAATGGTAACAAAATAACTAACTCATAATTGTCCTAACAACCTTATGAGTTGATTGACTGGCTGATGACTATAAGCTGGTTGGCTGGGTCAGTTTGCATCCAAACTTACTTCATCCTCAAGCTACAAGGTGTTCACTTTCAAAACATTTCTAACTATCTAGAAATACACAAACACACACACACACACACTAATACACCTCTTTATTTCAAGCTAGTCAAACTCACCATTCCAAGTCTCCAAATGTGCTAGTCTTCAAAGCCTCTGACAGCAAGTCTGCCATTTGTTCCTCTGACTTGCAATACACCAGCTCCAACTTCTCATTATTTATCTGATCTCTTGAAAATGAAATTTAGTTTCTGTGTTTGCTCCTGCCATGAGCCACTATATGTTTAGCTAGATCTATGACTAACTTGCTATCCACCTGTAGCCTCATCTTCTCATCTTCCTTTAAATTCAACTCCTGCATCAATATACTCAACCACTGAGCTTCACAAGCAGCCATTGAAGCTGCAATAAACTCAGTTTCACATGATGGTAAAGCCACCACTGCCTTATTTGAAATCCATGAAACTGTGGCACCTCCACACATAAACACATAGGCTGCAGTGCTTTTTTAATTTTTTTTAATTTTTTATTTATTTTTTATCTCCTTTGTCTCCATTTCAATGAGTTATAATAACCATACGAAATTCCCAACTCCTCAATCCCTTTGACGTGCCTCAATATCCTCTTTGTTGCAATAAGATGAGAAGTATTAGGTTTTTCCATAAATCTACTAATTAATCCCACACCATAAAGCTATGTTTGGCCTTGTATGACATAAGTATCTTAGTGATCCAACAATTTGCTTATATAAGGTTGAATCCACTAGTTTTTCACCACTATTAGTCACCAACTTTAAACATGTCTCTATTGGTGTTGTGACTGGCTTACACTCTTGCATGTTGAACCTCCTCAAAACATCTATACATCTTTCCTTTGATGTATCAGCACTCCTTTGGTTGTAAACACAAACTACATTCTAAGAAAATATGCAAGAGCCCAAATATATGACATCTCAAACTCACTCATCATGCATTTCTGGAAACTTTATAGCTCCAAATCGTCACTCCCAGTTATCAACATATAAGCATACAATCAACTTATGCTTATTTGTTGAACTCCTGCAGTATATGGCATGCTCAATTATACACTAAACAAACTTCTGCTGAATTAAGAACCCATCAATTCTTTTGTTACATATTCTGGGTGCTTGTTTCAAATCATATAGAGCATTCTTCAGCTTATACAAATTTCCTTCATTTCCCTTTATTTCAAACTGTAGGGGTTGACACACATAGACCTTTTCCTTCAATGATCCATTCAAAAAGAATGACTTAACGTCCAGTTGAAACATAGGCCATTTTTTACAACTAGCAATTGCAACAATTAGCCTAATTGTTTCAATTATAACCACAAGAGCCAACACTTCATTGTAATCCAACCCCTGTCTATAAAAAACCTCTTGCTAATCAATCTTGCTTTTTATTTTCCAACCTCACCATCTGGCTTCATCTTTGTTTTGTAAACCTATTTCACCATCTGGCTTCATCTTAATCTGATTTGTGGCAATCCTTTTACCATCCCCTTCATGTGCATCGTACTCAAGTCCCTGAAATTCAAATGTCTAAACCTTTGATGCCAAATCCAATTTTTATCACTTTGTGTTGTCATTAAGCACTAATTCTCAATAACATTGATCCCAATCTTGAAGGTTCTTTTGTTAGACAAAGGTGACTTCAAAATTAATCTTCCTCTATTTTCAGAAACTTCTCCTCCATTTTCATGGTATAGCCTTTCTCCAGCAATTGACACAGACTTAGTAGATTTCTTTTCATTGTTGGTACATAAAGTATTTTAGAGATACATGACTCATTTCCATCCTTCCTATGAATCTTCACTCTACCAATACCTTCGGTAGTCATCACACTATCATCATCAAACCTTATCTTTCTTTTAACTGATTCATTAAGATAAGTAAATCGTCTTTTCTTCCCACTTATATGATTATTGCACCCAGTGTTAAGATACCAAAGGTGTTCATCAGCTTCTTTACCTTTGGTTGCTGCCATTAACAAGACTTCTTCAGAATCATTGTCATAAGCAAAAAATGCACTTCATCAGTCTTCTCTCTTTCAACCTTCTTTGATCTACATTCATCAGCAAAATGACCCAATTTCTAACAATTGTAGCACTGAATATCATTTTTATTAAACTTCTTGTTCTGACCTTTATTGACATGATGATCTTGACCTTTGTTGGAACCTTCACCGTGATTCTTGCAATTCCAGCCCTTCCAATTTCCTTTTCCCTTCTTTTGTTTCCCTTTCTTGCTATACTAAGTCTGTAGGGCTTAATCTGTTGCACCCTCCTTTGCCTTCTCTTTATCCTTGGCTATTTCAGTCAGTGTCAATTCATGAGCCTCAAGTGAAGCTTGCAGTTCTTCAACCTTCATGTCACTAATATTCTTGGATTCTTCCAAAGCCACCTCAATGTGATCAAATCTTAGGGTCAGGGTTCTCCAAACCTTATCTTCTCAATCTTCATAACATCTGTCACCTTCTCACCATTTGTGCACATTTGTCGTGATCACCTACACTTTCTTTGTCATTCATTTGCAATAATTCATACCGCCTCCTCAAAGCTTGTAACCTCACTTTCTTGAGTATCTCATCACCCCCATACACCTTCTCTAATGCTTACCAACCTTCCTTTGTAGTTTCACATTCAACTATTTTCTCAAAAATGTTAACATTTACACATTGATGAATCAAGAATAGCACTTTCCCATCCTTCTTACTCGCCTTTTTCTGTGTTGATAATGCACCTCTGTTACATTCTTGTCAAGCATGAGAACTCCATCTTTCACAACAACAAGCACATCTTGATATCTAAAGGTTACCTTCATTTGAACTATCCACCTATCGTGGTTTTTTCAATCAAGAATTGACAAATACATAGAGAAATTACCATTAGTATTTGAGCTAGATGACACCATTGTCGATCAAGTTACACACCTTTGATCTGAACCCTATAATCGAACCTTGCTCCAGTACCAATTTGTTAGAACTCAAATGTTTCTTGGCGTTGAAGTAAGGAATGTAAAATGAGAGAATTGAATTATAAGAAAATCAAAACTTTTATTCAATACATGATGCACTTATTATTACATTATCAAAACTTGTATTTATACATCAATGATAACAAACTAACTGATGAGTCTCACTAACTGTCCTAACATACCTATGAGTCTCACTAACTAACTAACACCTATGAGCTGACTGGCTGGCTGGGCCAACTTGTATCCAGACTTACTTCCTCCTCAAGCTACCAATAATTCACTTTCAAAAGATTCTTAACTATCTTGAAATACACACTCACTAACGGCGTTTACTTTTGCAGTAATGAATTAATTTTGAATGAATTTAGTAAAATTGATTTTGATTAAAACTGATTTAAATACAATGTAATTTATTTATTAATTTAATTTATTTTCATGCATTCCCGTAAAAAAAGTTGAGCAATAAATTTGAGGTAAGAAAATAATAAATTGATTGTTAAAAGTAAATTTGAGAGGTATAAGTATCAAAATTTAACTTTAAGTTGGAATTAGTTCTGAGGAAAAAATATTTATATTTGTGAGAAAAACCAAACATATTAAAATTAATTATATAATTTTAGTATCACTTTTCAGTTTTAATTAAAATCACTTGATACGGCGAAAAGAAATAGAAAAAAATGATCTGGTTTCATTTATGAAAAATATAGAAAATTGAGGTAATCCACCATTTTGATTCATGAATGTGCATATCGCTATCATCTTCAGTATCTAGTTCAATCAAAAACTCAAATTAGTTTTTGATTTATTCAAACATATCTCTTTGAGTTTTTGATTTATTCAAACATATCTCACTTTAATATATGACGGTAAGTTGATTGTTAATATTGTTAACTTGGTGACTTGAATGATTATGTTAACATTGTTAATTTGGTTGCTTGGATCGTTACTAGTGTTAACTTGCTCAATCTCTTATTACCACGTAAGGGGTGCACAAATGATGAATTTGTGGGTTTGGTGTCCCCTTATTCGGTGATAATATTTGATCGCATAAGCTTTTAGACCATAATCCATTCTTTAAACTAATCAAATTCAATGAATTGTGAGTTCAATAAAAATGAGAGGAGATCAGGTTGGTTCTAAAATGAGTTGCCAAATAATAATTCTTAATTTTAGAAAAAAAAAACATAAATTAACACATAACATGGTCTTATAAAATAAAAACCATTTAATCATAACCTCTCCATTTTGAATCAAACCAATTGGACCACCTTTCTATACAATCAAAGAAGCCCGTAAAAAATTAATCGGTTAGCTACATAAAGTTAAGATTTTTTTGACCTCCATGAAATAAATACATGAACATGCTGCAGAAGAAATAGAAAATAAAAACATCAAAGAGTAAACCTATTCATATCTCAAGTTAAGAAAGCAAATCATTAATTTTAAGAAAAAATATAAATTCCGTTGCCGGGACTTGAACCCGGGTCTTTCGGGTGAGAGCCGAATATCCTGACCAACTAGACTACAACGGATTTATGATAAATAAGATTTATTATTACTTAATAATTTTCATATTTCTCGAACTTGCTTCTACCGAAACAAGGCTTTGACCAATATCCAAAGGAAGTTCTTATGCGGGTTGTTACAGAGAAGGTAACTATATAATTTGCATAAGAGACAAAATACAAACTATTCATGATCATGCCAAGATAAACATTATTCGAATGCTTTATTATGATGGGAGACATAATCATGACACCTTTTGACTATAATGTCATTATAGAAGACATAATTATGGCACATTTTGACTATTATGCCATATAGGCATAATTATGACACTCTTAAACTATTTTGCCACATTATTAATTGTAGAGAAATGATATTGGAACACAAATCCAAACACAAATACAAACACAATATATATGGGCCCCACACATTCTCTCACTTCATTAAATTTCCCCCATTTTTTTACTTTCCCCCTTTTCTTTTTACTTTCCCCCTTTTTTTTACTTTCTCTTTTTTGTCTCTCTCTTTTTTCAGATTTTTTTTTGGTCTTCCTCTCTAAAAATAAACACATTCATCTTCCCTTTCTTCCATTTCCTCATTTTTTCATTTATTTACAGATTTTAATCAAAAAATTTATGAAGTAACTTGAACAACTTTATCTCCTCACTTGCAAGGTAACTTTATCTCCTCATTTCCTCATTTTTCCATTTATTTACACGTTTTCTAGGTTCATAGCTGATTTTTCTGCTTCTGGTTAATAATATAACCATTATTGGTTAATGAAGTATCATATGTGGTTAATGACTTATTTTTGTCTAAAACTTAGGGTTATGAACTATTAATCAATCATGTTAATTATTTTTGTCTAAATATTAAGTTTCATCACTTTTAATCAATGATGTTAATCAGATTTGAAATATTAAGTTTCATATTATGTGATTAGTAGTGTTTAAATTATGGGTTTTTCTGATTTTTTGTTTTTGGTTAATAATGTAAATATTACTGGTTAGTGAAGTACAATAGGTGGTTAATGATCAGATTGAATTATTTTTTGTAGTTTTTGTGTGACATTTGCGCTATCAATTGAAACTTCATGGATTGTGGTACTATTGAAGATGAAGGTATCAGGGTTGACAACCTTGATGATGATGACAACACATGTTGTTGGGAGCCTGCAATAGGGATGTGTTTTTCTTGCTTAGAAGAAGTCAAATCATTTTATGAAGAGTATGCTTTGAGAAAGGGTTTTGGGTGGAAGATTAGATCTTCAAGAAAAGGGCTAGATGGGGAGCTCTGTTACTTAATTTTATCATGCTCAAGAGAGGGGGCTAAAGTGTCAAAAATTTCGTGTACGTTAAAAACACTTCCAACTAAGGTAAATAATTGTCCTGCCAAGATTGTTATTAAGTTGGATAAAGATGGATTGTGGTACATTACAAAATTTGAACCCGATCATACTCACGAGACAAGTCCTACAAAGGCAAGGTTGTTCAAAGCTAACAAGAAAATGAATTTGCATGTAAAGAGAACAATACAAATCAATGATGATGCAGGAGTGAGGATAAACAAGACATTTCAATCTCTTGTTAAAGATGCAGGAGGACATGAAAATGTACCATTTTGTGAAAGAGACGTGAGGAATTATGTTAATAAGGAACGACGCGCAATAGGAAAAGAAGGTGATGGAAAGGCCTTGATAAGCTATTTCTGCCAAATGAGGGAACAAAATTCAGATTTCTTCTATGACATAGATTTGGATGATGATTTTCACGTAAGGAATGTGTTTTGGGCCGACGCAAGAAGTAGAGTTGCTTATGAATACTTTGGAGATGTTGTGACTTTTGACACAACATATTTGACTAATAAGTATGACATGCCTTTTGCTGCGTTTGTTGGTGTGAATCACCATGGTCAATCAACATTACTTGGATGTGGACTGTTGTCAGGTGAAGATACAGATTCATTTGTATGGCTTTTCAAATCATGGCTTCGTTGTATGCTAGGAAAGGCCCCTCTAGGTATTGTGACTGACCAATGCAAGGCTATGAAAAATGCCATTGAGTTAGTCTTTCCTACAACTCGTCATAGGTGGTGTTTATGGCACATAATGAAAAAAATTCCTGAAAAGCTCGGTCAATATAGTGAATATAAAAAGATTAAGTTTGCATTGAAAGAAGCAGTTTATGACACAGTCACAAAAGAGGCATTTGAAGAAAAATGGTGTTCTTTCATCGAAAAATTTGAGCTTCAACAAAATGATTGGTTGAATGGATTGTATAACGAACGTCATAGATGGGCACCAACCTTGCTAAGGAAATACTTTTGGGCAGGTATGTCTACTACACAGCGAAGTGAGAGTATACATTCTTTCTTTGATGGTTATATCAATTCAACGACAAGTTTAAATCAATTTGTAAAACAATATGATAATGCTCTCAGAAGTCGAGCAGAAAAGGAATTTGAAGCAGATTTTAATTCGATGGATACTACAATTTCTTGTGGGTCAAACTCGTCAATTGAAAAGCAATTCCAAGGTGAATACACTCATGCCAAATTTAAGGAAGTTCAAACAGAATTTAGATCTAAAATGAATTGTGCTACTTCCTTGTATAATGTGGAGGGTTCCTTTGCTACATACCATGTGTTGGAGGAAGTTTCAATTGGAGACAAACCAAAAGAGCGTGTCTTAAAAGTTGTGTTTAATCGAGAAACTAATGATGTCAACTGTGAATGTTCGTTGTTTGAGTTTAGATGTATTTTGTGTTGTCATGTGTTATCTGTGTATACTCAAGAGAGAGTTAAAAATGTGCCAAAGAAGTATATCTTAACAAGGTGGAAGAAAAATATTAAAAGGAAACATTCATATATTAAGAGCAGTTATGGTGTGAAAGAATTGAAGCCACAAATGGACAGGTTTGACAAATTGTGCAAACATTTCTATGAAGTTGCTGAAGTAGCTGCAGAGTCTGAAGATGCGACTAAGGCACTCCATGAAATATTGCATCAATATAATTCTAATGTGCCCACCATGGATACTACAATTAACAAGGTTAAAAGAAGTTCTATTGATGCTTCAAGTCCAAACAATGATAATGAAATTCACAGTCCTTTGCGGGTCAAGTGTAAAGGTCGTCCTCCATCAAAAAGAAAAATATTTGTAGTTGAAAAGATCGTAAAAAGGTCAAGGAATCAAATCAATCAACGCGATAACAGAGAGACTACCTTTGTAAGTTTTTTTCGTCCAGAAATTAAATATCCATCCATCATGTACATATTATATTAAAATATTTCTTTTTTGTTTATTGAAATTTGTAGGAGAACAATACTGAAAGAGTGAGAAGTCATAATAAAAGTAACATCTGCATAGAATCATCTATTGAAGCTATCGAAAGTAACACATTGGTTCGTATTTGAATTTATGAATGAGTGTGTGGTTGTATTATTATATGTAAGATGGTTATATTATTATATGTAAGATGGTTGTATTATTATATGTAAGGTATGTAAGGTTGTGCTAACTTATTGTATGTTGTTGTTCAGGTTGGAGGTAATACATCATTCTTGGATCTTTTGTCACAATTCAGCACAACTATGTGATAAAATATAAATATTTTATCAATTTTTTATATGACATTTTGTTGCAACAAACAGTCAAGTAAATGGATTGTATGATAATCATGTATGTGTTTATCACATTTGTCACTTTTTTGTCATTAATGGATTTTAACAGAATGTTTAGTCATTTTTATCAGACAAAATATAAATCGGGTTAATGGCGTAAATGAACATGGTTAATGTTGAAAACAACTTGGTTAATGAATTTGAACTGAAACCTTGGGCATTCTAATCAAACAAGATATAAATCTGGTTAATGAATCAAAACAATATTGTTAATTCCTTGCACAACTTGGTTAATAAATTTTAACATAATGCTTGATCATTTTTATCAGACAAAATATAAATCGGGTTAATGGCGTAAATGAACATGGTTAATGTTGTGAACAACTTGGTTAATGAATTTGAACTGAAACCTTGGGCATTCTAATCAAACAAGATATAAATCTGGTTAATGAATCAAAACAATATTGTTAATTCCTTGCACAACTTGGTTAATAAATTTTAACATAATGTTTGGTCATTTTTATCAGACAAAATATAAATCGGGTTAATGGCGTAAATGAACATGGTTAATATTGTGAACAACTTGGTTAATGAATTTGAACTGAAACCTTGGCATTCTAATCAAACAAGATATAAATCTGGTTAATGAAGCAAAACAATATTGTTAATTCCTTGCACAACTTGGTTAATAAATTTTAACAGAATGTTTGGTCATTTTTATCAGACAAAATATAAATCGGGTTAATGGCGTAAATGAACATGGTTAATGTTGTGAACAACTTGGTTAATGAATTTGAACTGAAATCTTGGGCATTCTAATCAAACAAGATATAAATTTGGTTAATGAATTAAAACAATATTGTTAATTCCTTGCACAATTTGGTTAATAGATTCGAACTGAACTGAATGGTCATTCTTATCATACAAAATATAAATCTGTTTAATGGCTTTAAGTAACATGGTTAATATTGTGAACAAGTTGGTTAATGAATTTAAAACCAATTTGAATGTTTGAAGGTGGAAATGATTTGCCAATAATTAAACTTAACTTCAGCAAATTTTCAGCAAATTTGAATTTTCAGCAAACTTAACTTCAGCAAATTTGAATTACATAACTTCATCAATTTTTACACAACTTAATCAACCAAATCTAAATCCTTACTTCATCATAAAGAAAGAAATAAATAAAGTTCATTCATATTTGTTTATAAAAGCATAAAGGAAAACTACAGGCAAAAAGTGCAGTTCAAATCCCACCAACTACATTGTTATAGAGAACCCCCCACATACTCAAAATATCATAACACTTATTTTTTTTTTCTTCTTCTTCTTCTTCTTCTTCTTCTTCTTCTTTTCATCCGGATTCACAAACGGACTTTGATTGACTACACTTTTAACTCGATTCCTTGGTTTATCTTTCATTCTCGTAATTATGTTTGACGTTGCTTTTGCTGAACTGTCCACATTAGGCTCACATGCGACTTCATCCCCAACATTCTCAAAAGGGGGTACTAATTTCCACCTCATCTGTTGACAAATAGTATGTTATTGACAAGTCTAATTGCATATCATAAATATTTGATAAACAAAAAAATTCAATATTTATACCATCAAATTCATGATCGGATTCATGCATTGGTTGACGTTTACACAATTCTTCTTTCAACCATTTTACCTTACCCTCAAGAATCGAAATCTTCTCTTGGGACTGCCTATTCTCCGCCACCAATCGTTGATAATCAACGTAACGTACAGTTTGATTTTCTTGTTCATGCAATGCTTCATTTACCATGTCAAATTCAAGTTCTTCGTTTGTGGCAGTTAACTCTTCAATTATCTTGCAAAGCGAAAAACAATTGAAACGCACATTATTATTAAATAATTTATACAATCAAATAATATAAATGCTTACCATGTTATTTTGAAATGCTTTTAATATTGTTTTCTTCTGACACTGTAAGATTGGCCAATTCAAAAATCTTGGAAAACTAAACTTCGGAACAGATGCTTCACCCAATGACAAGTGGTTGAACGTCCAGATCTAAAACAAATGTTAATGACTTAATAGATGTATTTTAATTTAAAGACAATACAAGATAGAAGATAGTGTGACATAAAACGATATTAAATATATACCTGTAGGACAGCTGCACAACCTGTTATATGTGTTTGCGAATCTACCTTCCCCTCTTTCAACACAATTTCAATCCTACTTAAACTTTCAACTAAAACATTATACACTGCAACACCCCAATTGTAGCTATGCAGAGACTCTAGATCATCAAGTATTTTAATATAACGAGTATTTACTTGATTTCCTGATTGGGGAAAATAGAATTCGCCAAAGGCGAGGAGTATATAAAGTCTACAAAAATTGACTTTGTGCATACGACACATGTGAAACAACATACCAATCATTTCACAAGTTACTTCTTTTCCTCTAAACAATTGTAATGTATCGCATTCCTCATTTTCATATTCTTTCAAAGATTCACCTACTATTGGTAGTCCTAAAGCTAAACATACGTCACTTGGAGTAAAATTAACTATCCTACCTCTAATCCTAAATCCCCCACTACGTCCATCCCACCTACTAGCCAACTCCGACAATAAAGCACCAGAAATTTGTAAATTTTTTGGCATATCTAAAACCCATTTGAATGGAGTTGTCATAATTTGAGTTCGATTTGCATTTGTCAAATGAAGGTTGATTTCATGCAACAAATTTGGTAAACATGCATGTCTCGCACGTATCTGAAAAGTATGAATATATGGTTAATATTGATAAATAAATTGCAACAATACAAATACAACTAATATATAAATTTCTTACATTTTTTTTCATTTGTCGGTGCCATGTCTTAAAGCATCAAAACTGTATAAAAATAAATACCAACATTCAAAAACTGTATAATAATAATAATAATAATAATAATAATAATAATAATAATGTATTTGAACCGATAAAGACAAAAATAGAAACATAGAAGTCAAAAATATACACCCTAACAATCAAAAAATCCTAAATGAAGAAGCTAAAATAGAAATTCTAAATCAATAACTCAAAATAGAAACGAACAAGCCAAAAATAAAAACCCTAAAAATCAAAAATCCTAAATAGAGAAGTAAAAATAAAAACCCTAAATCAATAAGTAAAAACCCTAATGATATGCGTCCACACAACTCAGCAGAAAGCTTCCGAACATCTTCAAATTCAAGCTCACAAAGTGCCCTGAAACAAATTATTAGCATGACATATGCACCAGGGTCCTTTATAATGATGGAAAAAGATTAAAGGCTATGCTCATTGTATAAGTCCCAACCTGTTAAGAAGGAAAGAGGAAATACACTCATAACCAAGCTCTGGGTTACTACTTCCTGAACCTACCTCACAAGAAAATTATGATGGATTAAAAGAAAAAAGAAGCAACCTCCAGGCTGAATGACATACAGTTACTTATTTTTTTATTGGGGACATATTTAAACATATTAGCGGAATCAAATTTTCCATATTAGCGGAATCATATTTAAGAAAGTTGGCACATTTTCCATCCAAATTTGGAAATATTGAAAAATAACTGAAATCAAATTATCTCAGCAAGTAAATGTCTTATATTCATTCCAAATTAATAATTTAGTATTAACCGGACTAAAACTTTGGTTCCATGATCATTTTCACACATCGAAAGATAAGATTTATACCAAGTAAATCTGATAGGAGGAGAACTACTAACCAAAACAAAGATAAAGAACTCAAACTCTAAATCAATAACTCTAAATAGAAACGAACAAGCCAAAAATAGAAACCCTAAAAATCAAAAATCCTAAATAGAAAAGTAAAAATAGAAACCCTAAATCAATAACTAAAAACCCTAATGATATGGAAAAGTAAACTTACAATGACTTAATAGTGCGAAACAGAGAAGATCGGCTAAACCAGCAGAAGCAGAAGATCGGCTATGTGTTTGCAAACGAAGAAGATAGAGAAGATCGGCAGAAGATCGACAGAAGATCGGCTATGTGTTTGCAAATGAAGAAGATAGAGAAGATCGGCAGAAGATTGACAGAAGATCGGCTATGTGTTTGCAAACGGGATCGGCAGAATGGAAACAGAGAAGAGAGAAAGAGAGAAAGAGAGAACGAGAACGAGAAAGAGAGAGAAAAAGAAAAATCCTTAAAATGACCAAAATGCCCCTAAGTATGTATGCGTATACGTGTTTGGATTTGTGTTCCAATATCATTTCTCTTAATTGTATGATCCATCGAAGATGGCGTGGATAATTTTCTCAACTAGATCTCAACTTTTTAACAGAGGTAATTTTTCTAATCCTCGTGAGTTATCCTGTGTTTTGTGTTTCTACCATCCATAGGAGTGCAATCACTTGTTTTTACATGCAAAATTCTTATAACAACTGAATGTCAATGTGGTAATGGTTGGAGTTGAAAGGGTTGTGGCATGGTGATTGTTAAAACACAATAAGAGAAAAGACTCTGAACATACACAAAAATCACAATATATGGAATCATATAATTTCTTTTGAGAATGAGAAGGAACAATCATGTAATGTAATGTAATTACTTCATATATACTCCTTTTATAAATCTCATTACATTATTCCCGATAACAAAACTCTAAATTCTCCTAAGAAAATTCTTGAACCATTCTGCAGATTGCTTTCGATATCTTTTTAAGTTATTGTTGTAATCTACGAAGATCGATCCAAATCTCACTGTGTAGCCTTCAGCCCATTCAAAATTGTCCAACAATGACCACGCAAAATATCCTTTTACATTTACGCCGTTCCTTATAAATATTCACAAATAATACAGTATTAAGCTATGTATTGAAACAAGTAGACAAAGGGTCTTGAGATATAAACAACCATTACCTAATTGCTGACTTAAGATGTGAGAGATGGTCATAATAATATTTAATTCTGTGAGTATCCTTAAGTGCTTCATCCAAAGACAGTGTTGGATCATTCTTCTCATCTATACCTGCATATCAAGTCAAGTGTGTGAAGCAAAATTTCTCATATACATGTACTACTACTACTACCACATACATATGAGAAGATAAATCCATTATCCACGTGTGCATTACTAGATGATGAATCTATTATCCATATGCTTGTATATCATATATGTGTATTGGCCTAGAGGCCAAATGCATCTAGACAAATAAGTAGCTCACATATTTATGTTCATTCATAGACTTAAGTTGCAATTTCTATCAAGGGTTGTTATTGTATTTACCATTTTCAGTAACGTAAATCAAAGGATTATTGTACTTTTCCTTCATGTAGAGCAATAGTTTCTTAAGTCCTTTTGGATAACTATAAAACCAATCTGAAGCACCCTGCAAATATAAATATTCATCAGTGAAGATTTGATATTTTTATTTTATTAGAACGATAAAACTTCATTTGATGTGGTCACACTTGTATGTACCTTTGGACCTATAGGTATCCCGTTGCGCTCAGCTTCCATCACAAAAAATAAAAGATATATATGTCAAATTCAACATAGATATATGTAAGTTAAACTTAATGATGATTTAAGTGATGAATAGAGGTGTATTTACTTGTAATATTGGCACGATTATCTGTGAGATAACAAGGATTTGTATTATTTAATAGAGGTGCATTGGCAGCATATCTAGATGTGTAGTAGTTTAATCCAATAAAATCAAAAGAGTCATTGAGTAGCCTGCTTTGCTCTTTAGAAAACATCGGCAATCGCTGTCCAATCAATGATCGCATATGTTGCGGATAGTTTCCTGTTGTCAATGGCTCCATAAACCTGCAATGAAGCTTTCAACTCAATTTTTTTTTGCTCTCAATTGAATAGTAAATCATGCTCCATATTTTTATATGTAATCAAGTGGTTTTGAGTTCATAATTTCATATAGAGTGAGTATGCACTAAGCTACTAACCATCCAAGTATGAAGTCTAGTGCTCGTTCGGCAGCTCTTTCATCAGATTTGCTATTTGAAAACGGCACAAACCAGTAGGATTGTAAGGCTATTCCTATCAAACCCTTTTGAACTGTGCTTTGGCTTTTAAGTAACAATGGTACCTGCAGTAATTTAGACCCTCACAATTTAATATTCAAGTGTTTAAAACTATTATAAGCACTTGTCTATAGACACAACTAATACAAAGCTTTGTTACATGTTTGTTGATCATGAGACAATATTTTTTTTATCTTCATCTGATTTTTAGGGTAAAGGGGCAAATTTTAAGTTTAGCTGGAAGATAATTAGTAAAGTCCGACAAAAAATTGTTTCAATTACATCTGTGTTAGATATCTCTATAGTTTTTCTTTAAGTTTGTTGCGTCTGACTCACAAGTGTTTACTTTAGTTTTGAGTTTGTTAGTTGGTTGCATAGTTTGTTATGGCTAGTTGTTCATAGCAAATACAGAACAATGAATGAGTTAGTTAACAAGATTAAAATCGAGTATTATTTGAACAATTTGACCTTAACTATAATATTTAAACTCATATTGAAATCATTCTGAGTTTTTAGTTTGCCGTGTCTACAAACATGAGTTTGATACCATTAAAGAGTTACAATGAACCTGATATTTTGTTTTGTACACGTCTACAGCTGCTGCATGAGCAAGGAGTAGGTGATGTCCAACTAAATAGGGCTCTGTCCCCGAATCACCACCAGTGCAATTGAGATTTTGCCAATCAGAACATCTACCAGGTGAAAACATCCCTATAACATACCCACCTGCGATGTAAGTTGCTGGCTCATTCACAGTAATCCAATACTTCACTCTATCTCCAAATTCCTTAAAGCAAAGCTCCGCATAATCCCGAAAATCAGATCTAAAAGACCACAATAGAAAAGTATTATCACATTTTTTTTAGCATTGTTAGAGCATAAAATACCTTTAGAGACACTTGTTTTTAAGAAACATAGAGACACTTATAAAATCCCTCTAGAGACAGTTTTAGAATATTCAGTGAGTACGAGAACATATAGTACATAAAAAATGGTAAATAAGTTTTTCCCGTAAATTTTTTACCCTAATAACAACACAAGAATAAGTGCAAATCTAACCTTATATTTCCTCAACCTTTTCATTGCCTTTTGTACTTATTCTAACATGTATAGGTTCAAGCACCATTAATTAAGTTTTATAATTATGTAATAAAATTTCTCTTTAAACTTGAATGATTACTTTTTTCTATTGTAGATCACATCTAAAGAATTCTTCAATTTCATCTATCTTGATTGGATCTTTGGTTGATACCTATCTCTATCTCATATTCTTAAAAAAAAAATTAATATAGACATACAATTCTGAATAAGTTTTAGTTTTAAATTAATACATCGTCACTTACACTATGCGAGGACTTAAGAAACCTCCATACTCATCTTCCAAGACTTGTGGTAGATCCCAATGAAAAAGCGTCACAAATACTTCTATACCTGAAAAACTAATATTTTCAATTATGGTTGCAATAATGTCTTGAGAAATTGTGAAATGCAAATTTCAATATTTAAAAGATGAGTTGAAAAAAAAAAAGGATTGGATTATAACCATTAGCTATTAGCTCGTTGATGAAGTTGTTGTAGAATTTGATCCCTTCCTGATTTATACCTCCACTTATCCTTCCATCTGTTGATAGTTTCTTACATGCATTATTTAAATATTTAATAAGTAAAAGATAGGAACCAATTAATATTCAACTTACTTGGTAGTATTCTAGTCCAGGAGATGGATAATCTGAATGCATCTAAATTCATATACTTCATGATTTCAACATCTTCCTGTAATAGATATATACATATGAAGTGATTCCATTCCAATAAATCTAAAACATATTTTTCTGTAGCATAAATACGTTGGTACATAAAAGAAATTCCAATTGAGGTTTTGCAACTATATTGACATAATAAAAATGTTTTTACATGTTAGTTGAGTTCCATCAAATAACTATTTCAAGACATCATGCTCAAGGACACTGAACATATAAAGTAAGACCTAAGGTTAAGTTTGTAAGAGACATTTTTACTTCAAGGGAAAGAGCTTTAAGTTTACCCTTTTTGACATGAAGTTGTAAGTTGTAACCCAATCTTTAGATATACTGAAATAGTCAAAATAACTATTTAGCTATTGATTATCAACTATTATAAGCTAAATTTGTAGGTTTTCGTTTAAGAATTTAGTTTATATATATCTTCACTGAAAGAAGTTTTTAAAGTTTGAATTTTACAATAATTATTTATAAAATCACTCATATGATTGATCATGATTAACTGACTCTGTAAAACTTTTTATACTAAAAGTGCATACAAATTAAATTAAACATGACAGGATATAAAGTTGGATAATAATAAAATATGATAGGATAGTGACATGATAAGCAGTTTCGTGTGATCTGTTTGAAACAAATATGATAACATTTTATTTTGTTGTGTATTTGGAATACATCTCATTATGACATGATATAATATATATTATACTTAAATAACAAAATTACCATTATGATCAATTACATAATATTTTTTTTAAATTAACTTATTATATTTTAAATATTATAAAGGAATTAATTGTAGTTTTGGTCTCTCTATTATAATCAATTTACGGAATTGATTCCCCTATTTTAAAAGTCGATAATTTTAGTTCTTCCTCTCATTTTTGAACTAAAAATTGACGATTTGATATATTATAAATGATGTGACATATAATTCTATGATATAAAACAATTTAAATACATTAATTATTCATGTGTCATTAATTAATTTTAAAATATGAAGAAAAAAAATTGAAGTTGAAAAGAAATTTTTTTCAGTGTTTTATTTCAATTCTATAGATGTTAATCACTCTACATATCGTATTATTTGTTATATTATTTAAAACATCTTAAGTCATTATCTTTTAGTTAAAATATCATATGGAGGATCAAATTTATCGAATTTTAAAATATGCGAGTCAATTTTGTGAATTAGTAAAAATAAGAGAACTAAACCTACAATTAAATTTATTATAAATTAACAAAAAAAAAATACTAAAAAATTAAATTAGTAATAACAATTTTATATTCAAAACTATCTATTAGACACTATTAAATAAATAATTTAAATTTAAAAAATTATGAATAATTAAATAATTATATTTTATTTGTTAAAATATATATATATATATATATTTATATAAATAAATAAAAACATCGTTGTAAAATTATTTTTAAAAAATGATTCTATGCCCTGTCAATCATACCTTGTATCGATGATATCCGTCTACAGCGACATCTCCATTACTTCTGTCGAATATTTTCTCTGTTTGTTGAATCACCATTGAATACAAATGTAAGTGAGACATTTATAAAAAAATATTAAAATTATTGGCTTTAGTATAGTTTTGTCCATGAATTTTTGTGTTTCATTTTAGATTTTGTTGTTTTGTTTTAATCCATATAACGTATATATTTTATCCTTGTAATATTTGATTTATGGTTAATTAATCTTATGTGATAGACTTAAATGAAAAAAAAAATATTGTGACTAAAATAAAAAGAAGTATATTAGGGATTAAAATGAAAAAAAAAATGATACTATAAAGCGAAAATAAAATAAAAATAACCAAAATGAGACAAATTTTTTAAGTGGGAGACTTCAAAATAAATAAAATTTAAGGGACTAAAATGAAAATGTTATAGAGACAGAAAATAGGCTAATTCTATAAATAAGAATTATTATTGATTCAAACGGTATTGAAACTTAACTTTCTTTCTCTTTCTTTTTTTTAATAACGGTATTGAAACTTAACTTACTTTCTCTTTCTCTTTCACTTTCTATCTTTTTATTTTTATTAATCTCCGTTGACAAACATACTAAAGTGATGAATTTGGGGACCGAAGAAAACTAAAGAGGTCAAGAATGTAGAGGTTGAATAGCTCTAAGTCATCAAGGATTTAGAGATATCTTTGCATTGTGTATACCATGACATGCTAGGGTTGGATACCAAAATTCATCTTCTTACAATACTGTGAGACACAATTTGGTTCTCAATCATTAATTACCTTTTAACGAATAAGTATTCTTAAAATATAATTAAGGAGGAGCAGTTGTGGTATCATAATTTATTTAACTTTACAATCTAGTAGAATTAAAATTAAAAAGATTATTTGAGTATGATCTAATAAATATTTTGTTTAAGTCCACATATATTTATTACATATACAGGAGTTAATTTGTTTTGTTTGTTTGTGATGCTTCATTAATAAATAATTTAGATTTTTTTTAATAAATAATTTATTTAGATTTTTAATAAATGATTTTTTTTATTAATAAATAATTTATTACTTTTAATAAATAATTTAGATTTTTTAAAAATTATTTTGCAAATAAACTAATTCAAATCAACCAGAGTGATAGAAAACTTTGGAAAATTATATACCAAATAGAATTGCACACAGAATATGGATCCAAAGTTGTTGTAGTTTGAAAAAAGCACATTTGACATATTATAAAATTTGTTTGGACTCTTAGATCAAAATTAGACGGCCGTTGTTTCCATTTGTAATCGAGATTCTGACTATGCAATAATATTTCAGGTCAAAGATTGCATAATTACATTAAATTCAGATCTAGAAAAGGTAAATAGATATAGATAAATACCTGGATATTTGTGAGTAAAATTATCCCATATACTTATTCCTCTACCACCTTCCGTTACAGCACCTTCATACTATATGTAATATAATAAACACAATAAATTCATGAAATAAACGTCACGGTAGCAAGAAAAATAATTAACTTGTGTTATAGAAAGTTGTATCAAAATGTGATTAGAGTAGTTTCAAAATGTCATCAACCAGTGACCGTAATTTTTCAGAAGTTATAAACTTTAGCGTACTCAACAATTAATCAACATGCAGGGATAACTATTCCAAATAATATCAATTTTACACTTGAAAAGAGTACTAATATTAAAAAAAAATTAAACAAGATTAAATATATTTTTAATATTTATAAAATTTTGTTCTGATTTTCTATAAAAGTACAATTCAACTTTTAGTTCCCACAGTATCTTTTATTAACAAATTTTATCTTTTACTTTTTAGTCAATTTTTGTGTATTATTCAAAAAAAATGAATAAATTTTTACAAATATATTTAAAATATTAAAAATACCCCCAAATTTTTTAGAATATTTAAACAAATGATTAATTGAATATGAATCTTTAGACGTGAAAAAATAAAAAAAAAAATAAAAATAAAAAACATAAACTCAACTTACATATCAAATTTTAAACTCGTTTTTATTGTATTATTATCATAACACATTAAATGTATCTGCAAAGTTTCTTAAAATATATTATATTTTGTATGTTGATATGAAATTAATTAAGCTCAAATCAATAAAATAAATTTAATTTTGTATTCCGTGCAGATTCTTAAAATATATTATATTTTGTTTGTTATATGAAATGAATTAAGCTCAAATCAATAAATAAATAAAAACATTTAATTTTGTATTCCAATAGAGTAAAGAATAATGATGTATACCTGGTACGCTGAGGTTGATGTTCCAAAGATGAAGTCTTTGGGAAAACTAGTTCGATTTAATGAAGTAACATCAGGAATATTGAGAGATGAGATAATTTTCCATGCCACTGCGATAGCAATTAAAATAAAGATCCAGAGAAGAAAAACAGTTTTGGATGCCATATATAATGTGATGCCTTAGGATAATTGATTGCATGCATAACATTTGGGTGACTATGAGCCTTTTATGCAAGAAAAACTGTTAGATTAGTAGTCATTTGGTGATGTTAATCCTAAAGATAAACCCCTTTTACCTTTTAAATTACTATGGTTCCGTCCCTTTAACCTTTTTTCAATTCCCCTGTTAGAAAAGTATAGAGAAATAAATAAAAGGAAAAAATATGCCGCAGTTTTGGTGATAGTTTATATTAAATATTTAAAGTAGTTCAAAATAATTTATAACTTACATAGGAAAGTTAATTTTGTAAATTAAGGTTAAATAACTAGCATGTAATAAAGGATTTATATTTTCATCACAAAATTTAAGAATTAATTTACAAATAAATTATTATGAAATATTTTAAATATTATGTTATTCATGTATTTAGTTCCTATTACTAGAATATTCAAATTTATGTCTTTAAACTCAAGTTGAATTGATAAATATTGATACTCTTAAGTTTAATGTTTGTCTTATTAATTATATGATATAATTTATTATATTTTCTAAAATAAAATAAAAATATTCAAACTCATATGAAAAAGAAAATCTTAGTGTGATGCATTGAATTAACAAAGGAAAATGTTAACTTTAAGAAAAGTTTACCACATTTTTTCCTTTCTCAGATGTGGAATATAGTATTTTCTTTGAAGAGTGGTCTCAAAGAATACATGAAAGGATCAAAACAAATTATTTTTACTTTTTAAAGTGATATAATAGATTTTTTATTTTATTTTTTAGATAATGAATCTTATATTTAATTATATTCATATATATTTATATTATTATATTATAACATTACTATTGTATATATAATGTACAATTTGGCATATAATTAATTTGACGATTTTGTTATATAATTAGTTTCTCTAATCATCACATAAGATTAGGGGTGGAATAGGTCAGGTCATGTTAGGTTTTGAAAGGTCTGAGTCTGGTCTACGATTTATTTTTTAGGTCTAAGTCTAGCCTACGGCCTATCATAGGCTTTTTTTTTCCGGCCTGACTTAGCCTTTTTAAAAGTCTGGTCTGGTCTGGAAGCATTTTTAAAAATCTTATTCACATTCAAATATTTAAATGTTTTACTCATACCACATGATTCTCTCAACATACTAATATCAATTTATATATTTATATATATATTAAACAAAAAATAATTTTAAAAAAAAATCTGAAACAAACATCGTTTAAACCCTAAAAAATAATTTTTGATTTCAAATAATAGATTTTGTTTACTAAAACAAACTACCAATTATTATCTCTTAAACAAATATGGAACGATTATTGAGTGATTGATTAATTGAACGGTTACCGAATATGAAACGACTATCATATATAGAATCGCTACCGAATATCGAAGGACTACTGAATATGGAATGATTACTTAATGATTATCTAATTGATAAAATTTAAAATAAGAAATAATATTATTAATATAATAATAAAAAAAATAATATTAATAAAATATATATATAGGCCGGTTTGTCATGTCTAATAGGTTTTTTTATAAGCCTAAATCTGACCAATTTAAATAAATAAGCTTTAAAAACCTTTTTATTAAAGAGGTCATACCAAACCATAAGTAGGTTAGAGGCTTATGGGTACGCCTCTGACGGACGGCCTAGCCTATTTCCATCACTACATAAAATATAGAATAGTCACCACCACTAGCTCTATTGGCCTTTGGATTTCTCGAACATTTCTAAAATGAGGTTGAGAGGTAGCTAGATTAATCGAGTTTCAATTTGCAATTAGAGAATCAGGCATAATCATTCGTGTTTTATCCAATTATCATACCAAACATTTATATCTCCCATTTTCAATCTTCCAAATCATATTATCCCCTACATTTTTCCAACACTACTAGACAAATTAGAAAAACTGTATTTAGATGTCGCTGGTTTATCTTTTTTGATGATTTCCTTAATTGCTTATGATTTTATTGAAATAAAGTTCCAAACCATTTCTACTATAACAACTAATCTAGATCGTTTTATCAGAAATTACTATAAAGTAAGGGGTTTAGTTCCGAGGAACAAATATATCTCAGGTGTTCCTCAGGACCTATTTAGATGAATGATACTGTAAAGATCATACAACTAAATGAGGTTACTTCCTTTTCTCCTCTCCGACTCTCATAGCCAGTATAACTCTAATGAGAAACTTTAGTTAGGGGGTTGTGGTAGTCCTAATGAGTAATTATAACTCCTTATGTTCTTAATAACTGATATAATTGTTCCAAACATAAACTTTAGAACAAACAATGAAACTTTCGAGGTCTTTTTTATCTTTTTATATACTTACTTCAAAATAATTTTTTGATTGAACATTGCCTTTATAATACATAATATGATGATATGTCTATGAATCTCATGGTGGCCCTATTATCCTCTCAGATTTTACCTCTATTATTAAAAGTTAACTTGTTTGTGTACTTGTGAGTCAGGCTCCAAAGTGTGCATCATATGATGATCAAGTGGTACAGGTGTGGAGATGATTCATTATTATTTGTATTTACAATCAATAAATGTTGAATAATGCTTTATATTTTCTCAGCATGTCATTTTGTGTATTCTGTGTAGAATGCTTTATATGATATGTGAGTCAGTGTTGGTTTCCTAGACTAGCTACACTTTGCTTGATGCCTATGCAAAAGCTTGAAGCCATCTTTATACTTGTATTGTACTTGTGAGTACACTGATTTCATAGCATATTTTACTAACAGTAATGTTTACTTTTTGTAATCCGACAATTATGTAATAGGTGACTTTGTTACGTTGTTATTAGATACTAAGTTATTATTTTGTAGTTTGAGAACAAATGATACTTTATAGTGTGTTCGTTATGTTGTCAATGACTTTGAATGTTTCTTAAGTATAAATTATTTTATAAGACGTAAAAATATAATTGACCAAATGCAAAAAAGAAAAATAAAATAAATCAATTGACAACATGTCTGACACTATACGATTGTTGACATTTTAATTGTTGATTGTAGTGTCGGCCTCACAATGCTACATTATTAATAAAGTTGACTTTTATTTAATTGTTCAATTTTATTAGTTGACTGTAGCGTCAATGTAGCCAACACTAACTAATTTTTTACTACAATTTGTTGACTTTAGCGATGGCACGTCCGACGCAATATAATTTTTTCAAATAACGTGTCAACGGATATAAACTAGCATCGGATGTTCTATTTGTTGATAGCGTCGACTTAGAGTAGGTTAGACCGACGCTATATTAGTGTCGGATGGTATTTAGTTGATGCTATGTATTAACTTCGACTTTTTTAACCTAGGCCCTACACCGACGTTTATTGGTTGTTAAATCAACATTAGTGTCGACTTTTGGCTTATTAGTGTGTCCTTTTGGTCGACGCTAAATTCAATTTTTCTAGTAGTGCAATTTTTGCAAATACCTTTCCAAAGATTAGATCAAGGACAATTAGCTCGAATATGTGGGATAGTTTTCCTGCCACATTTGTACTTTGACCCAAATACTATCTCGATCATGAACAAGTACCCAACCAGCTTTCATAAGATATGTTTGTTTAATACTCCTTGGAGATATCAACCATAGGTCACTCTAGTCTTTGGGTTTGCAATGATTTTTCCAATAAATAGATTGCATAATATAGGAAGAATTGAATATCTATTTTAGTAAGTTTTACTCTCTCTCCCTAAAAATAATTTTACATTTACCATTGAGGGGTTGATCCACCTTATCATAATAAACCAAAAAGACCTAGATTTGATTTTCTTGTGCATATTGGAAATTCCTAGATATTTTCTAAAGTCACGAGTCTTTTGTAACTTAGTAGCTCACACATCCAATTCTTTGGAAGTTCAATTTTTTTGAGAAATAATAAACGATGCTCCCTCACAAAATTTTCCACTAACCACACATACAAAATAAAAAAAAATCATAATAGAATTAATTAGAAGCACATGATCATCCTTAGCCATTGAAAATAAAAGGACATTGTACTCAAATATAGAAAGAATATACACAAGTCTTTAACACCAAGCTTGATGGGTCACCAATGATCTTGATCAGTCAAAACATTAATCAAATTGAAAAGTATTCTCGATGAGGAATGCCTCTTGATGAAGCAAATTACTCCAAAGCGTCCTCATTCCACATAATCTTCATACGCCCAGAACTAATGGAATGCCACACAAAGTTGAAAATTTTGTTAGTTAGACAAATGTCTTCGAGAATTTCCTTAAGGAAGATCTACTCAGTCAATCATATGCTTTCTCTAAATTAGTTTTGGTAGTCATTCACCCTTTATTTCCTTTCTCGTGTCTCATGGAATGGAAGATTTGTTGAGCGAAAATAATAGTCACTCTTTATTGAAAACTAATTCGACAAGTATTGATGAAAGAGTTCATGACCTAACGAAGCCTTAAGCTCCAAAATCTATGACATTACACACAAAATCATCTTTCGAAATTAAAGCTATGAAGGTCTCATTACTATCTCTAACTGTGTCAAAGTTTCTAGAGATCTCCTGAATCAAATTGCAAAAAAGAACCCCCAATCGCTTTCCATTGTTTTTTTAGAATATAACTTGTAACTCATTTATGTTTGAACCACATTAAAAATAAAAATATCACCTACCCTCACATCTTTATTCAAAATTTGCAAATCCTCGTTAGTTAACTAATGGAGATTACCGGTGATACAAAAGATTCCTCCTAATACCATTGGGCAAGACATTTAAATCACGACTTTTAGACTAGAAAAGTTTTCATGAACCAACGCTTGTTCATATTCCTACTACAATATTTTTTAGCATTTTCAAAAGTAGGTGAAACATTATTCATCAAAGATATTACGAAAAATTCTTCTATTCCAAATTTTCATATCCTTTTGGAATTGTACAATTTGATTAATTTAACTAGAATTTCTGGACCAAGTCTAAACTAGAACAATAGGTAAATTCTAATGAGACAACCATGAAACTAAAAATTTGAACAAATGTCTATGTCGATTTGACCTTACCCTTCTATTGTATTTGCATCAAGACAACTTTATGATGAGATTTAAAAAACAAAAAATGAAGAACAAAAGCACTCAAAAACAAACCCTCTAAAGCATATCAATTGAAATACGATATAAATCAAAACTGTGATTCTCCTTATATATTTTAGGAAGTTTTATATTTGTTGTATTTATGTAACAGTTGTATCTTGCTATTATTAGGTTTATGTATTTAGGATCAATCCCATAATCACAGGGATCTGTTTCCTTAGAATTAGTTGTCCATATTTCCTAAAATAAGTTGCAGGCTCATGTATATATATAGGTCCAGTGACCTCATAATAATATAAGAAAGAATATTATTCCTTCTAAATTTAAGATGGTATCAGAGCTCCTAATCCTTGGGAGCCTCTAACCGTGTCTGTAAACCCTAAGTTGCAACCTTCATTGTTGCGCTACCTTTAAGCATTGTTGCAGCCTTCATTGCAGCGCAACCCTCTCTACCTTGATCGCACCTGGTCGTGGATGAGGTCATGAATCCTATTCTGGAAACTGGGGACAGACCCTAGACTGCTGGAGAATTGCAGAATGTTCATTCTGCTTATCGGTTAAATGGGAAGAATTATCTCAAATGGTCTCAACTCATTAGGACCATCTTGAAAGGAAAAGCAAAGGTCAATCACCTGACTGATAATGCACCTGATGAAACAAATCCCAAGTTCAAATCATGGGACGAAGAAGACTCCATGATCATGGTGTGGCTATAGAATTCAATGGTCCCAAAAATCAGTGATACCTGCATGTTCCTTAAATCAGCAAAGGAAATTTGGGAGGCAGTAGAACAAACTTATTCTAAGGCCCAAGATGCTACTCAAATTTATGATGTAAAGGTAAAAACTATGGTTGCCAAACAGGGAAACAAATCAGTTATAGAATATGCCAATCAACTCAAGTCTCTATGGATGGAATTGGACCACTATCGAGTTATAAAAGAAAAGTGTTCAGAAGACTCAGCAATCCTTAAGGAGTATATTGAACAAGATAGAGTCTATGATTTTTTGGTAGGCCTGAATCCTGAATATGACCAGGTCCAAATCCAAATCCTGGGAAAAGAGAAAGTCCCCGGGCTTAATGAAGTGGTAGCCATTTTCCGAAGTGAAGAAAGCAGGAGAGGACTAATGTTGGAGACCTCAACCACTGAAAGCTCCGCAATGATAGCTGAAGGAGGAACAATCATGGTTGCTAACCAGAGGAAAAGTGGGGTCCAAATATGGAGAAAAAACACGAGGAGGTCTGGTGTACCCATTGTAACAAGTCGCACCACACAAGAGAGAAGTGTTGGAAATTACATGGAAAACCCCCCAAGCCGGGAATGGGGGCCGAAAGGAGGCCCTCCTAAAAAAGGAGGGCAAGGGCAAGCACACATTGCTAATGGACAAAGTGAAGAATTTTGTCCAGCTGAATCATGAAGAGATAGAACGGGTAAGATCCTTCCTTGGTAAATTGGAGAAGCCCATAGGTACATGCTCATTTACATATTCTGGTAAGTTTCCACTTTCTTTTGGGCTTAATATTTCAGATACACCATTTACACATTACTGGATATTAGACTTTGTAGCCACTGACCATATGACCCCTCTACCCAAATACTTCTCCACATATTCCTCATGTCCTAGCAACAAGAAAATTTCCACAGCAAATGGAACTCTTATAACTGTAGTAGGACAAGGAGAGGTCCAAATAAGCCCATCCATAATATTAAAAAATGTCCTTCATGTCCCTAAAATGTCCACCAATCTGATTTCTATACAAAAACTCACAAAAGATCTCTCATGTAATGTTGTTTTTCATAGCAACTCTTGTTTACTGCAAGACAAGAACTCGGGGAGGACGATTGGACATGCTAGAGAATGGAATGGCCTATACTACATGAACGATCCTAATATGTCTACCAAGATCCGCTCTCTCATATCTGAATCTACCATGACCAATAAAGAGAAAGCTCAACTATACCATTGTCGGCTAGGACACCCTTCATTTCGAGTTGTAAAAGTGTTTTTCCCTTCCTTGTTTAAAAAGTTAAATGTGGAGAGTCTCCATTATGAGGTGTGTGAGCTTGCTAAACACAAGCGTGTACCTTTTCTCATTAGCAATAAGATGAGTCATTTCCCTTTCTTTCTTGTTCACACTGATGTATGGGGTCCTGCTTATGTTCCTAATATCTCAAGTGCTAAATGATTTTTAACCTTCATAGATGATTGTACCAAAGTGACTTGGGTTTTTCTATTGAAACAAAAATCTGAAGTTAGCTCCGTGTTTTTTCAGTTTGTCTCAATGATTAAAAATTAATTTGGGGTCGGTATCAAAAGAATTAGGTCTGATAATGCCAAGGACTACTTTAACCTTGTATAAAATTTTTCTGCCAAAAAGAAGGGATAATTCATGAGTCCTCATGTGTGAACACACCCCAACAGAATGGGATTGCAGAAAGAAAAAATGGGCACATATTAAATCAAACTAGAGCTCTACTTTTTCAAAACCATGTTCCTAAGAGATTTTGGGAGGAAGCTATTCTTACTGCCACCTACCTAATCAATAGGTTACCCATTAAAATCTTAGACTCAAAAAGTCCCATGGAAGTCCTATCCTCATTCTACCAAATGGGCACCTATTAAATCAAACTAGAGCTCTACTTTTTCAAAACCATGTTCCTAAGAGATTTTGGGGGGATGCTCTTCTTACTGCCACCGACCCAATCAATAGGTTACCCACTAAAATCTTAGACTCAAAAAGTCCCATGGAAGTCATATCCTCATTCTACCCACACTTGGATCCTACAAATAAACTCCAACCTAGAATATTTGGGTGTGTATCCTTTGTGCATGTTCATAGTAATGAAAGGGGAAAATTGGTCCCTAGGGTTGTCAAATGTGTATTCTTAGGGTACTCTACCACACAAAAGGGATACAAATGTTTTCACCCCTATCAAAAAAATTCTATGTGTCAAGAGATGTCACCTTCAACGAACAAGAGAGCTACTTCAAGTAGCCTCATCTTTAGGGGGGAATGTAAGAGAGGAAGATGAGACTCTCATGCTTCCAAATATGAAATTTGGACCTGAAACTGGGACAAATGGCATTGTTGTCCCTGAAATTGAGAGAAGAACAGAACCTGCACCTGAACCAACTGTAGGACCTGCACCTGAATCAATAGTAGGACTACACCTACAACAGGACCTGCACCTGAACCAACAACAGGACCTGCACCTGAATCAATAGCAGGACCTACACCTACACCTGCACCTGAACCAACAGCAAGGCCGGCACTTAATGGTGGAAAATTTGGGGAAAATCTGGTATATTCAAGGAGAGAAAAGGCCATTCTAGAATCTGGCAATGTCCAAGAATTCAACCCATCATCACTACATGAGGTAACACCTTTGAATCCTATAAACTCCAATGATTCCAATGAGTTTGTTTCTGAAAAATCTAGAAACATAGGTGGACCAAAATCTAGACCTACCCGATGCCCTTAGAAAGAGAACTAGAAGATGCACCCAACAACCAATTTACCCACTATCAAATTTCTTATCCTTTGAAAAAATTCTCACCTACTCATAAAACCTTTCTCACAAACCTCAACTCCACACACACACCTTCCTCTGTATCTAAAGCATTATTTGACAGGAAATAGAAACAAGCCATGGATGTGGAAATAGAGGCGTTAAACAAGAATAGGACCTGGAAACTTGTCACCCTACCAACTGGAAAAAAAAAACAGTAGGATGCAAGTGGGTATATACAGTTAAATACAGATCTGATGGGACCATTGAACGTTACAAGGCAAGATTAGTGGCCAAAGGCTTCACTCAAACCTATGGAGTTGATTACTTGGAGACATTTGTCCTGGTTGCTAAGATGAACACAGTAAGAGTAATATTGTCATTAGCAGCAAATCACGATTGGGACCTGCAGCAGTTTGATGTGAAGAATGCATTTTTACATGGAGACCTTGAAGAAGAAATATACATGGAGTTGCCCCCTGATTACAATGGACAGGTTGCTGCTAGAATTGTTTGCAAACTAAGAAAAGCTCTATATGGGTTGAAACAATCCCCAAGAGCATGGTTTGGAAGATTCACCAAAGTTATAACAGGTCTAGGCTACAAACAGAGCCAAGGGGATCACACATTATTTATCAAACATTCAGTTTCAAGGGGAGTAACAATTTTATTAGTGTTTGTAGATGATATTATAGTTAGTGGGATGACAAAAAGGAACAACAAGTGCTAAGTAAATGCCTTGCCACGGAATTCGAGAGCAAGACATTAGGGAGACTTAAATATTTTCTAGGAATTGAAGTTGCCCATTCCAAGAAAGGAATCTTCATATCTCAACAAAAATATATTATTGACTTGCTTAAAGAAACAGGGAAGACAGCCTGCAGACCAGCAAGTACTCCGTATGACCCAAATATAAAGTTGGGAAGTGCGGAGGAGGATATTGTCGTGGACAAGGAAATGTATCAAAGACTTGTGGGCAGACTTATTCACTTATCTCATACTAGACCAGACATTGCTTTTGTTGTAAGTTTAGTCATCCAATTTATGCACCAACCAAAGGAAGCACATTTACAAGCTGCTCTTAGAATTGTCCAGTATTTGAAAGGGACTCAAGAAGAGGGATTTTGTTCAAACGAAACAACAGTGTAAGTCTTGAAGCATATACGGATGCAGACTACGCAGGGTTAGTGGTAGATAAGAGATCAACTACTGGATACTGCACCTTCCTTGGTGGAAATCTAGTGACTTGGAAGAGCAAAAAACAAAGTGTAGTAGCTAGATCGAGTGCTGAAGCGGAATTTCGAGCAATGGCCCACGGAATATGTGAACTTCTATGGTTGAAGATTATATTGGAAGACTTGAAGATAAGGTGGGATAAACCTATGAGGTTATATTGCGACAATAAATCTGCAATTAGTATAGCCCACAACCCCGTGCAATATGATAGAACTAAACATATAAAGGTTGACAAACACTTTATCAAGGAAAAACTAGACAGTGGCATGATTTGCACACCATATGTATCCACTCATAATCAACTTGCAGACATACTCACTAAGGGGCTGAACTGCATTAACTTTGAAGGAATTATATCCAAGCTGGGAATGGAAAACACCTATTCACCAGCTTGAGGGGGAGTGTCAAAACCGTGATTCATCTTATGTATTTTAGGAAGTTTTATATTTGCTATATTTATGTAACATTTGTATCTTGCTATTATTAGGTTTATGTATTTAGGATCAATCACATAATCACAGGGATCTGTTTTCTTAGAATTAGCTGTCCATATTTCCTAAAATAAGCTGCAGGCTCATGTATATATATAGGTCCAGTGACCTCATAATAATATAAGAAAGAATATTATTCCTTCTAAATTTAAGAACTACATATACATCAAATTTCATTACTAAGTTAATTGAAGTGAAAATAGGAGATTATGATCCTTGTATACAAGTATAGTCAAAGGCATTATTTGACTCTAACTAATATGACAGTAAAAACTACCTAACTAACTAGTATGTGAAAAAGATCTAAATCAAAGCACAAAGTGAGTTGATAAGCTCATGCATAACCAGGCTGATAAACTTGTGACTAGGCAGGTTGATAAGCTTCTTATGAGCTCACTAATAATATTTTGATTGACTCACAACTAACTTGTTGATTGCAATAAGCTTGCTCATTGATCATAATATAAGTTGGTGATTGGTGATTGACTAATCATAAGACTGGTGAGTTGGTGACTAGCTTGAATCGTAACTGGTGATCTTGTTGGCTCCTTGACTAATGATTTCTTCAAGTATGTAAGAATCCAAGTTGCTACCTTGTAACGAATTTGTGTTGGAGCTGACATGAGCATGCTTAATTGTTGGACTGAAAAGGTGATGTCCGGTCTAGTTGTTGTTAGGTACAAAAATCTTCCATCAAAGCCTCATGTATTCAAATGCATGTGTTAAGGTCAGTTGTTTGTTTGCTATAGAATTAACTTGTAATCCATTGGAGTGATATTGGGTTTGCATCCCATCATACTTGTATCATTGAAAAGATCCATGCAGTATTTTCTTTGACAAATGGATATTGCTTTGTGTGATTGGACCACTTCAATGCTTATGAAGTATTTGAAGGGTCCAATATCGTTGTTTCAAAAGTTTGTGTAGAATTCACTTAATGGTCTGAAATTCTGACATATTATTTCCTGTTAAGATAACATCATCCAAATAGAAGGCTAGTGCAGTGAATGATTGATCCTTGATCTTGGTGAACAATTAAGGGTATGAATTAGCTACTGAGGGTTCTCAACACATTTTTTGTTGGTGCACTATGCCTTGACAAAAAATAGTCATGCAACATATACTCAACCTGAGTCAACCATTATCAGTTTTAACGACATTGATCACAGCATTAAACTTATTTTTTATCATCTTATGGAAATTTTAAACGTGGCCTATTGTCTCATTTTTATTTAAAAAACTAAGATTGGAATCTTTAAAATTTAATTGAGATCCATTCACATAGTAGACCACTGATCATTTTAGCTATATCAAGCATTCTCATGGTATTCAAGTCATGTATATGCCAAGAATCATCAAGGGAAGTAATAGTACATTTCAAAGAATCACATACCTTAATTGGTGAAATTAGATTAAATGAAAATTGTGGTCAGTATATTTCTTATTAATATGCTGATACCATGTTATATTTATGAATTAGAAGCAAATCTTGTTTTACTTATGAGTCTCCTATAACTTCATGGCTGACTTAATCTTTGTAGCCCAAAATATACTTCTATATAGGCCACATATTTTTAATAGACGAATTTTTAAATCTTTTATGTCCCATTAGAATTAAAATTGGCATTGATAAGAGTCGCCAGTTAGAAATCAGTTCAATTGCCATTAGATATCAGTTCAATTTAGTTTTACAAAAATAGTTGAAAACAGGATTAACGTGTTTGGAAGAATCGGCAGAGAGTTTAAGAGCTTAAGCTTGCAAGTTCTAGAGTTCCATGTTCTTAACAACAAAAGTAATAAATTATAACTTGTTTAAAAAAAATATTCGAGCTACTGAAAATAACTCATAAGATAAAACGACATTGGGAACATCATCAGAAAGGATAATTCATCTCATCCACAACAATAGTTGTGTAGGAAGGTGTCCTAAGATTTATTCCAAACTCATCATATGATACGTAAAGACATGTATAAGGAAATAATAAAGGGATAAGTATTTTCGAATACAATATTAGAAAATAATATTAATAATAATAATAAGATGTTTTATTTAATTCAATTAAAAAATTTATCAGCAGACCCAATTGAATTGTTCTACACTATCAGAAAGTTTACAACATATATTTGAAACAAAGCAATTACCACTGAGAAACAAAAAGTACAGAAAATATAGATTCAGAAGCTTATACATATATTTGGCATCACAAAATCAGATCAAGTGTTGGATTATATATTTTGCTTCATCCTTATCTATAGTAAAAAAACACTTCAAATTAAACACCAAACATAGATCTGTATTCTACAAATTTAGGCACCAAACTAATAAATTACAAGCTAGACAAAATCATTAATTATAAAGTATAGTTGTAATATAAAAATGAGAAATTTTGTTCCCCGACGTCCAATTACAGCATCAGAATTGCAAGTAGTGGATAGCGAGGGGAACACAATTATAGGCTTCAATCAAAAATTGCAAAACACATTAAAAATTGTGCAAGCATGAATAATATAAAAATATGAAGCCTCAAAAACTTTATCATAGAAAAGATAACAAATAACCAACAAAAACTATGAATAAAAATCCAATAAAAGCGAAAACAATTTAAAAAAAGTGGGAGAATCACAATAAAACTCAGTCCCTTAGATGTTCAATAATGATGCGATCATATCCGCAAATCATTACAGGTCTGTAGACTCATCACAGTTAACTAGCGATTCCCCTTTCACTCAATTGAATCAAAAAAAATACATCAATAAAAAATCAACTTTCAAGAGAAATTTGAAATTTAGTTGTTCTGGCATGCTCCCAAAACCATAAAAAGGGATTGTGGAAGTAAAATAGAAAGATCAACACATATTACTATTGCTTCAAGGGAACGAGTCAAGTGGGAATCGAAGATATCCTCATCGACCAGATAGTGAAGCCTACTTACTACATTACGAATTGCAAAAATTAAAAAGACGCTATGAACAAGATCGAAGAAAGTTGAGACCCTTATTTCAATTAGGGTTTAAGAAGAAGAGACGAAACCATGGAAACGGCGGATGATGTATAAGTCGTGTGTTGTGTGGTTGCTTATATAATGAAAAAAATTGATTTTTCATATAAAAAAAAGGTAGATTATTGATCCGACGGCTAGCAGCTTACATTAAGATTTACTGAGATCTTAGGCCAGATTTTACTTATATTAGAAGAAATGTTAATATAATTAACGCTAAATTATATCTATGGTCCATTAACTTAATTTCAGGTAACGTTTTAGTCTTTTATTTTTTATTTTTTTGACTTAGTTCTTTATTTTAATTTTAAATGACAATTTGATATTTTATGTTTTAAAATTTTAACAACATTATCCTTTTGTAAACAAAAATTCAAAAAAAAATTCAATCAAAACTCATAAAATTAATTATATTCTTTAAATATAATACAAATTTCATCAAATCCGTAATGAAAATCTTCAAATAAACTCATATTTTCATACTTTATTTGATATTATTATGAATAAAAGACTAAATCGAAAAGAAAAAAAAAGATAAAGGACTAAAACGTTACCTGAAACTAAGTTAAGGGACCACGAATGTAATTTAGCCTATAATTAATATATATATATATATAATTTATTTATATAAAAATATTTTTAAATGAGTAGTGTTAGGATAAAGTTTTATTTATTTTTTGTCTATTGAATAAATCGTCAAAAATTGACATATAATTGAAAGAAAAAAAATTAAACTCGAGATTAGACTTTGAACTTCATAATATTAATATTTTTGCGACCTAATTTAGGATTTATAATATTTTTAAATTGCTCTTTAGATATAAATATTAGGTTCAATGTTAACTTTATATATTCCAATACAATTTGGTAGTATTCAATTTAAAAGCATATAATTTTAAAAATAAAAGAATCTTAAAATTTGTAAAAGAGTCTTATATTTAGACAAAAACAAATATATCAAAAACGTTTGGGATGTTTCCTATTAAAGAAAGTCAAGATTACTTATTTTCTATAATCCAAACCATAAGTTAAGAGAATCAAAACTGATCAAGTCATTAGTCAAACCTATAACTCAAGTTGAGGCCTCAAATGAGGAAAATTGTCACGATCCGAAAACTAAATATCGTGATCGACACACAAGTTGTACTCCTAGCCTGACAAACCTATCAACTAACTTAACAATTAAACAACTAAATCATTCTCTAACCATTTTAAAACATATATATACTTTTTCTCGAAATTTCGACAAAGTATCCTTCGTAATTTCAACATTTCCAAATTTATAAAATAACTGTTTAACTTTCAATCCAGTCATAATCTTATTTCTTAATACACTTCCAAAAAAAAAAAAAGACTTTCTAGACCCCAAAATAGCTACAAATTACATCAGACTTTTCCAAAAAAAATTGTCCTCGATCAAAGAGGCCTACCAAAAAAGTATGTTCAAGACTTGAATCTACTATCAGCTTGCGAACCAGCTATCTGCGAATCTGAAAAATAAACAACATGAAGGGGTAAGTCACATAAACTTAGTGAGGAGACAACAACCATCATCAACTAGAAGGGAAATACAAAAAGGCACAAAAAACTGTTTTACAATCTTTTGGCGATTATGCTACACACATAATAAAATTATTAAAGTTATAATTTAATTGCTCAAGTAGAAATATTAAAAATTTCAGTTATAACGAAGCGAAAACAAAATGAATAACACTAAAATCATTATGAAAATCAAACAAGTAAAATTACAAAAAAAAATTTAGAACCAAGAGGCGGCATCATCTTATTGATAACATTTTCCTCTTAAAGGTGGTCTTTCCCTTAGGAGTGGCTCCATATAACGGATAACCCTCTCCTCTCAATCGCTCAACGCATCAATTAGGGAGTTTACCTCTCTTTGACAGCCCTCTCCTCCTATCGATGACATTTCTCATAAGGGAGGCTTCATCTAACGGGTAACTCTTCCTAATCAAAACGAGGTAATTAGATGCACCTAACGCCGTTAACGATTTAATAATTATAACAAAGATTTCCCAAAACGCATATTCAATCACATAACAATTCAATATTTAACTACTTTTAACTCATACGTAAATCAAACTAATAACATATTATATAACAAAGACAATTAAAATAAATAAATAAATAATGAAATCAAGAAAATTTCAAAGGCTGTGCTACTCAAATTTTTAAATAAATACTTTAACTTATAAAACGAAAAAAATAATAATTATAGTATTATAAAAATATATGAGGATGACCGTCGTCAACTCACTCTATGGAGAATCGGTTAAGTCTGTTCTCCAACAACTCTCATAGTAGCAGGTAGGACTTCAACTATCAAAATCTTAGGATAAATAAGTACAATTATCTGCGGAAAGAATTCTATGTTAGTCTTGTTTTTTATGTAACATTTGTAAACCTTAATTAGGGAGCGCACAATTGCTTAACTCTTATCTCTTAGAGCAACACCACGAACACTTACCGATCTATGTTTATAACATCCTTCTGGTAGAACAACAACTGATATAGCTTCTGCAAATGGACACAAAGGCAACCTTGCAGATCTGAAATGGGACATGTACCATTAGTGCAAGGAGTTAGACTTCATAATTTTTTTTCTTACAATCCGCCTCTTTGTACATTTCACAATGATGCTGAGAATGAAAAAATAGTGAAGTTGAGAATATCGTCAAAAATGGTGATGCATAACGAAATGGAAGACAACAACGTCAAAAACGAAAAACAAAGAACAAAAATAAAAGGAGGATGGAGAACGAGATCGACAATGGAGGACGATATGGTTTAGAGTGATTTTTAGGTTTCACATGGGATTAAAGAATGAATTCGAAGAATAGGGTTTTTAGTTTTATTTTATTTTTATTCCTTTTAAAATAACTGAAATGGTGCGTTTCAAAAACAACCTCGAGATTGATGGGTTGCAAGCAAAGACACAAGTACAACGTTGTTGCACCTATCCATAGAAAGCTCCACATGCTTTTGAGCTAAAAGACTGACATATCACGTCGCATTCACTCACTCATTCACATTATCCATCAAACTTACTGACAAGAATGTGGTGGATTTATCAAAGAGCACTCTGGATAAAGTAAAAAATGTGTTTAGTAGACTTCAATTAAAACTAACATTCAGCTAAGAATCATTAATGGCTTCATTCAAATTGATATGAGTTTTTCGAACTTCTCTTTTTTTATAAAAGGAAAATGAAGGAGAAGAGAGAAACAAGAGTTTTAAAGACAATCAATCTACACTTGATCGTTCATACTCAACTAACAAAGCTCTTCTCTTAAGCAAAATTTCAACTTTCTCTCATTATATTCAAGGATCATTTTACTGAGTTCTTGTTGATTCTTCTTCTATAAAAGGAACATGAAGGAGAAGAGAAAAATAAGAGTTTTAAAGAAAATCAATCTACATTTGATCATTCATACTCAACTAACAAAGTTCTTCTCTTAAGCAAAACTTCAACTTTCTCTCATTATTTGAAGGATCATTTTACTGAGTTCTTGATGATAATCAATCTCAAATAAGTGTTGATAAGTTTTTAGTTCCTAAACATTTTTATCATATACATCATTTGTAACTCAAGTCTATCTCTTAAGTTAGTTTAAGTATGTTGAAAAAATCGTTGTAGTCGTCGAAATGTACTTGTAAAAATCCTTTCTAGACTGGAAGGTGACTGTAAAATTCCTTTTAAAATTGAAAGGTGAAATTTATAATTGATCAAGAAAGATAGTGAAGAAGCATAATTGTCTGGTGCAAAGCACATTAGTGAAAATCCCATAGATTGTGAAGATTGAACCTAGTCCACCTTCGGTAAACCATGATACATCTTTGTGCGATCTTTTTTTGTCTTTAACCTTATTTGTTTTTCATTCAATGATCACACATCACCTAAAACTAATCTTTTTTTTTTTTTTTACTTTTAGCATATCAAGAACGTTATGGATATTATATTTCAACTAATATTGATAATGACTTAATTTAAATTAAGTACATGAATTAATATTTTAAAAGGGGATGACAATTCAAACCTCATTTTCTTGTGATTGATATTGCTACCTCACAATCATTAGGAGCTAACAGAGTGAAAAGACTTAGAAGAGTAAGAGGACATGGAAATTCATTTCATCAAACAATCTCACATGGTTTAGGAACTCACAAATAATTCTATCTGTGAAGAAGCTCCTAAGGAAAAAGAACCCAATTTTATTTTTTGTCAAAAAAAAAAAAATTAAGCTCATTTAAAAAATTTAATGGTGTTTCAAATGGCGAGATAGAGCCACTACTTTGCCTATTTTAAAAAAATTATATTGATATTTATGTCTTATCTTTCTATTTCAACTATATTGCATGTTAATAAAAACAAGAGATTTATAAGGCTTTTGACCAGATCAAACAACCTTTTTTGAAGGCAGCTTTGCATAGTATAAGATTCTCTGCTCATTGAATCCCTTTTATTGTGAATTGTCTATATTTTGTTTTTTTTTCTTTGTTATTTTGAATGGAGGCCCTTGTCAGACCTTTAGACCTAGAGAAGACTGAGACAAGTTGGCCCCATTGTCACCCTACTTTTTCATTTTATGTGCATTGATTTTATCAGATCTTATTTAAAAAGCATGTGCTAATGAGGATATTCACAAATACATATGGCCAAAAGGGCTTTTAAGATCGCTCACTTATTTTTTGTCGATGATAGTCTTATTTTTTGTAGAGCTAATCAGACTGAAACAAACAACTTGAGAACTATTATCCATCAAAATACTTCTAGAAAATTCATTAATTTGGACAAACCGAATATCTCTTTTAGTGAAATGCTTAGTTAGACAAACAAAATGACTTCTTAAGATGGATTCCTTTTGAGGCTATTGAGACTTCATCAAAATGCACGGGCCTCTCTTCCGCTAAGGGATGCTTTAAGAGGAATGTTTTTTACTTTATTCAAGCTCATGTTTAGAAGAAGATTAAGCATCAAAAGGATAATTTCTCCTATCATGAGTATTAGTGCAGATTCGGTGCCAATTATTAGTGGAAATTGGGTTTTTGGTGCCAATAGAAATTGGACTTTGGGATGTTAATGGATGTTGGCGTATACGGTGCCAATGAAGTTGGGGATTTTACATTACGAATAAATCATGAGGATTTGGTTGAGGTGCAAATTATTATTTATAATTGAATAAATCTCATTATTATTTCTCTTGACTAATAAAAGAATACAAATTGGGCTTATATAATAATAAACCATAACTTAATAGCTAGAAATAAGGAGTATTGACCAATAACTCTATCAAAAAGGTTAACTACTCATAATAAACTAATTAATTATTTTTCTAATTGCCTCCAACCAGCTAGTGAGTGTATGCTAATTATTCCTAGCTTGCTTATTAAAGTGTTATAGAGAGTAGGATCTAAAGATTTTGTGAAAACATCAACAACTTGCTCAGAAGAAGTAATAAGCAGAAGTTTGAAAAGTTGTTTTTGTAGTTTATTTCTCAAAATGCGCCAGTCGATTCCAATATGTTTAGATCTTTCGAGGAAAGAAGAATTATTGGTGATGTGGCGAGTAGATTGACTGTCACAATAAATAAGAGCTGGAGTAATAATTGGAACCTTGAAATCTTCCAATATGTATGAAAGCCATTGTAGTTCACAAAATGTGGTGGTCATACCTCTATATTCGGCATCAATTGATGACTTGGATACAATAGCTTACTTCTTAGACTTCCATGATATCAAAGAGTCCCCAATGAAGATAGAATAACTAGTTATGGAATTATGAATTTATGTACATGTAGCCAAGTCAAAATATGAAAAAGCTTTGAGCTGAAGTGTTAATGTGGTAGAGAACATGATGCCTTTGGTTGGATCTGATTTGAGATATTTTAAGACTCGAAGAGCTGCTGCATGATGATTAGTGGTTGGTTTAGTCATAAATTGACATAGTTGTTGGACGGTGAAGCTAATATTTGATCTTGTTATTGTGAGATAAATGAGTTGAGGAATTAATCTTCGAAATGATGTTGGATCGGAGAGAGGTGTGCCATATGTGTTGATCAACCTCGTGCTTTTCTACATTGGTGTGGAGGAAGGCTTTGCTGCTAGAAGTCCATTGTTGGATAATATGTGCGGAGCATATTTTCTTTGACATAGGTGTATTCAGGTTTTTGAATGTGTTATTTCTAATTCTAGGAAATATTTCAATGTGCCCAGATCCTTGATTTTGAAATGCTGGTTTAAAATATTCTTGATGTGAAAGATTTCATCCATGTTATTTCCTGCAAGAATCAAATCATCGACATAAATTAATAAGACAGTAAAAGAATTGTTTTTCTGCATTGTGAACAAAGAATGTTCATGGCCAGATTAACTAAACCCATTTGAGATTAATGCATAAGACAATTTTGTAAACTATTGTCTACTAGATTGTTTTAAGAACTATTGGTTTTCAAGTTGAGAACTATCATGAGTAGGGTCATATGTAATGACATCAAATTCATTAGGCATGGCAGCTAAATTAGATGTATTGGTATGAGTATCAAAATGTCATGAGAATGCATATTGTTACTAGTATGAGAAATAGTTGCATTAGATTGTGGTAAATCAAGAAACTGAAAGGATCATCTGTAACAGATATCTCAAAATTAAAAACATTAGGATCATTGGAAGCATGAATATAATGTTTTATGAAAAGGAAAGACAAATTCATAAAAAATAACATGTAGAAATTAACATATTTCTATTATGTAAATCAAATAATAGATAGCCTTTTGTGTCAAACATGTAACCAAGAAAAACACATTTTCTTGCCCTTGGGACTAACTTGGTCTTATTTTGAAGAAGAGTTGACGCAAAAGGTAAACAACCAAAACCCTTTATGTCAAGAAACGTTGGTGACTTATGATATAGTTTTTCAAAAGGTGTGGAATTATTCAAAACATGAGTAGGAAATCGATTAATAAGAAAAACAACATGAGACAAAAACATACGACCAAAAACATTTTGGCAATTTAGCATAGAACAATAAAGCCCTAGTGACATTCAAAATATGTCTATGTTTTCGTTTAATAGTGGAGTTATATTGTAATACAAAAATTATCAACATTAGAAGTGATAGTACAAGAATGATTTTGGGGAATAGATTGAGAATGTAAAGGTTGTTTAATAACTTAACATGCCCAATCATCTTCATTGTATGTAAATCCTGAATATCACAAGAAAAATGTGAGAAAACTAATTGACAATTAAGAGTTTTGGTTGGTTTAAAAAGTGAAGGTAAATAAAATTTGAATTAAGGGATGTAGAAAACATCAATGAGATGCAAGTATGAATTGAAATACGCAGTACCAGAGAAATTAGCAGTAATAGTATTGCCATCTGAAAAATTTATAGGAGATAATTGGTTAATATTTGAAAAAGATTGTACAAAAGGGCAAATATGGTGAGAAGCCCCTAAATCTAAAATCCAAAAAGAAAGAGGATCAGAATAGTTACTTGATTTGGAGATACTAAAACCAAAATGTTGAGTTACTTGATTCGTGGATGATTGAAGAAGAGTAGTCAAATATTTGTAATTATCTTTAGAAATATATATGAAATCGTCAGCTTGATTATTTGAGGGATAATTAGTATTGCTCTTTGGGTCATTACTATTAGATATTGTGTTAGTGTTGGTGGATTGGTTTTTAGAGTTATACCCAGGAGAAAACCGTGTTTAAAATAAGAATTTTCGATGGTATGATTTGTTTTCTTGCAATGAGTACAAAGCACAGAGTTTTGAGTTCCTTTACCATGACCCTGATTTCCTTTCCATTGACTATAATTGGTAGAATTAACAGCACATATGGTGGAATTATAATGATTGGGAATATGTGTTATATCTTGTTGACTAACAAGAGAATAAACCTTGGTAATTGAAGACAAAGAACACATGGTAGAATTAGGACTTTTAAAAAACAGATTACACATTCATCATGTTTGTAGGTGTGGACATCAGAACTAAGTTTGCAAGAACAAGGAGTTGAACATGTACAAGAAGGTGTAGGCTTAGATCTTCATGTCCATAAAATAGGTAGATAGGGATATTTCATCCTGCTTAATGGAATGTAAATCACGAAGTAAGTCAGAGAATTGAAAATGGTTACCTTTCGTAAATCTTTCGCAAAGGTCCTTCCATAAATCGAACGAACTATCAATGTAAATAGTACTTTGGGAGATGTGTTGACACGTCTGTGTCTTTCTTTTTTTAATATAATAATAATAATAATTAATAAAAATAATAATTAAATAAATAAAATCCACCAAATACCCTTTCTCACTCTCTTTATATTTCACTCCCACATTTTCTCCTACTTCTTCTCTCCCTCTTGGCTACCTCATCCTTTCACCCCCTAAGAGAAAGGTCATCCGTTGGAGGAGAGGGCTATCAACGAGATGTAAGCTCCCTAATTGATGCGTAATGATGCGTTGCGAGAATTGAGAGGAGAGGGTCATCCGTTAGATGGAGCCGCCCCTAAGGAGGAAATGGTTATCTATAAGATAAAGCCGCCTCTTGGTTCTAAAAAATTTGTATTCTTACTTGTTTGATTTTTATGATAATTTTAAGGTTGTTCATTATGATTTTGTTTTATTATTAACTGCATTTTTAATATTTATGTCAAGCGATTAAACAATTATTCGTGCCTTTTCTGTTTTCCTTCGAATTAATGGTGGTTGTTGTCTCCTCACTAAGTCTTTGTGACTTACCCTTTATGTTACTTAATTTTTTTCAGATTCGCATGTAGCTGAGTAGGAATTTATTATTCGATTCAAGTCTTAACATACTTCTTTTTTTGGTAGACATCTTTGATCGAGGACCATTTTTTGTAACATTTGTTAAGTCTATGTAAATTGCAGCTATTTTAGAGTCTAGAAAGTCTATTTAGTTTTTTTTGGGATGTGTATTAAGCAATTTGATTATGTTATTTGAATTATGACTAGATTGAAAGTTGAACACGGATTTTGCAAAATTTGGAAATGTTGAAGTTATAGAGGATACTCTGTCAAAATTTCGAGAAAAAGCATATATATACATTTTTAAATGGTTAAAAAGCGATTTAGTTGTTTAATTGCAAGGCTAGGAGTATAGCTTATGCGCCAGTCACGACATTAAATTTTTAGGTCGTGACAAAGTTGGTATCAAAGCTTGATCGTAGGTCCTAATAGCTGCAAACCTAGGGTGATAATAGATTCTTGTCAATAAATTATGTACCCGAGCACAACTTTCTTGCAAGGGCTATTAGCACTCTATGAGAGTCTCATCTGTTGTTTAAATATGTGTTTAAATTCATCATCACTACCTCTCCACAATTTCTTGTCGTCTTATTAAATTTTTGGATTATTATTATTTGAATAGGTGAGAACGTCACCCAAGACTAGGAATCCTACTATAAGGAAAATTCTTAATTAATCAATTTCCTAAGCTTAAGCCACTCGTCAACGAAGTCGTGTTTCAATTCGTGCCCAAAATAGGCGTAGAGCTAACGTTGACGGACGTGGTTTGAATCCTAATGTTGAGGTACCTAGGAGGAGGTGCGGAAATCCAGCCATTGAAGAGTTTGTTGCTGGTCTGCAGGGATTACAACAGGTTGTGCAACAACTTGTTGGCGTTGTCGTCGGACAACAACATGAAGGTGATCAAAGAAAATAAAATGTCAATGATCAACAAGAGGTTAGACAAGTTGAGCATCAGACGACTGTTGCAATGAGGGGTATTGAGGTCACTTTACCAGACTTCATGAAGTTTAAACCCCCTACTTTTTCTGGGTCTAGTGCAATTGAGGATCCACAACAATTCATTTATAGTTTAGAGCGACTTTGGAGAGCATTGGGTTGTTCAAAGGTAAGAGCAGTAGAATTGACATCATTTCAGCTAATAGGCGAGGCACGTGATTGGTTTGATATAATGTCACGTAGAAGACAAGTGGAGTCACCTCCGTTAGCATGGAAAGAGTTATCTCAGTTGTTCATGGCTCGTTTTCTTCCAAAGAGTGTTAGAGATGGGTTAGCTCATGAGTTTGAGCGATTGGAGCAAACGGAGGGTATGACGGTTTCAGAGTATAGTGCTCGTTTTACACATCTCTCTAGACATGCTCCTTATCTTATCACGGAGGAGATGTGTGTTAAGAGGTTTATTCGGGGATTAAAGGATTATATATTTAGATATGTGGTTGGGTCGAATTGTTCTACTTTTGATGAGGTTTTGAGTTTGGCCCTTTTAATTGAGCAACGACAGAAGGAAAAAGGAGATAATAGAAAAGATTCAAATAAGAAGCAAAGGATTGAAGGATCTTACAGTAACTATTCAAATCACGGTGGTGAATCTATGTTTGGTTATCAGGGGTAACAAAGACTCATGTCTCAAAAGGGTGGTCATAATGGGTAGTCTTCTAGGACAATGCATATTCGTAGATCAGATTCTGGAGCAGCATCACAATCCATTTTCCCTCAGAGACATTCTAGTGTTTCAGCTACACGATGTTTTACTTATGGTAGGTTTCACTTCATTAATTGTTCTAGAGATGGTAATGCTAAGGAGTGCTACCAATGTGGCCAAATAAGTCACATCAAGAGGGATTATCCTGTAGACATGACACATCCATCCTCTAGTTATGCATCAACACCACCATCTTTGGCATCATCTCAGGCTCATTCTACATCTGTGCGTCATAGTGGAAATTCTTATATCAGATGTTCAGGAACATTTCAGCAGCGAGGTAGAGGATTTGGTGGTAGAGGTCAGATACCAGCATGAAGAGGTCAAAGTTCGAGTGTTTGTTTTGACTCGTCAGGATGCTCATACATCTAATGCAGTAGTTACATGTATATTTTCTATTTGTTCTAGAGATGCACATGTTTTGTTTGATCTTGGAGCTACACATTCTTTTGTATTCTTGTGGTTTGCTACTCGTCTTGGTAAATGTTCATCTTCTTTAGAAGAACCTTTAGTTGTGTAGCTACACCTGTTGGAGGAAATTTGCTTGCTAAGTCAGTGTATAGTTCTTGTGATATAACTATTGATGACAAGGTGATACCGATAGATTTAGTAGTTATTAACTTGGTAGATTTTGATGAGATTTTGAGTATGGATTGGTTGGCTTTTCATCATGCCACTTTGGATTGTCATAACAAAGTGGTGAAATTTGATATACCAGAAAAATCAATCTTCTCGTTTCAAGGAGAACGTTGTTGGGTACCACATAATCAAATCTGAGCCTTGACTGCTAGCAAGTTAACGAGAAGAGGTTGTCAAGCGTACTTAGCTGTGGTAAGGGATACACAAGTGACTGAAGACAAATTGGAAAAAAAATTCCAATAGCATGTGAATTTACAGATGTTTTTCCTTAAGAACTTCATGGGTTACCACCTGATAGGGAGATTGAATTCTCTATCGACTTAGTTCCAAACACTCATCCTATATCCATATCGACTTAGTTCCAAACACTCATCCTATATCCATACCTCCTAAACATATGGTCCCAAGAGAAGTTAAGGAGTTAAGGGAGCAACTTTAAGATCTTCTTGATAAGGGTTTTATTCGTCCAAGTTCTTCTCCATGAGGAGCACAGATATTATTTGTAAAGAAATAAAATGGATTCATGCGATTTTGTGTAAACTATAGGCAATTAAATAAAGTAACCATAAAGAATAAATAACCTTTGCCACGCATTGATGAATTGTTTGACCAAGTTCAAGGAATAAGATTGATTTGCAGGGTATCACCAGTTGAAGATTAAGAAGGATGATTGTAGATTTAATGAATCGCGTTTTTAAACCATTCTTGGATCAATTCGTGATTGTGTTTATTCCAAGAGTAAAAAAGAACAAGAGCAATCTATAAGGTTGGTTTTGCAAACCTTGAGATCCTTAAACACATGATGCACAAGGCATTAAGTGATGCATTTACAATGCTAGGTAGAGTGATGCCAATTAAAATTTGAGCTGCCAATGAAAGATGTCATTGGAATTTGAGGTGCCGATAAAAGTTGGATTTTTTGTTTGAATTGCAAATTAAAATTATACTTTTTGTTTACCAAATGAATATTGGGGTTTGAAGTGCCAATAAACATTAAAATTGCTTTGAAGTGTCTATAATCATTGGGCTTAGTGAAAGCTTGTAAGGTGCATTGTGACTAAAAGACGATGAAATCCTTAAACACATGATGCACGAGGCATTAAGTGATGCATCTTATAATGATAACTAGAGTGATGCAAGTTTGATCCATGCAAGCTACATGAATTTTTAATCATCAAAAATTGATGATGGAAAAATACAAGGAGCACACATGAGAAAATGTTTTTTTATGTATACAATGTAATAATGAGTCTACAATATTTGGTTGAATGGGTGAAGAATTCTTCAGAAATAATGAATTCTTAAGCTTTTGCTATTGACTAGAACAACTCGTAGGCAATTTTTAAGCTTTTGTTAATGTTAATTGAAGATTGCCAAAGACTTGTTAAATCATGTCAAACAATTTGCATTCTCTTTGAAACATTATTTAACTAAGCATGCATGACAGTATAAGTGAGGTTGAATGGTTAATTAAGATGTACCTAAAAAAATGAGGATGTACGAAAGGCGTGAGTCTTGAAAATTCATGTAATTGCTTCCACCAAAATGGGATGATATTATTTTACTTTAGACTTTAAAAAACAGTTTTTTTAGTCTACAGAAATAGATCGTCCAACTAGGCTCAATAAAGTAGGCAAGGAGGTATTATAAGGTACTCGATCATGGAAAGATGATGAGACAATGATGAGATGAATCAACGACAACATAAATCTGAAATCAATTTCAAATAAGTGAAAAATGAAATATGAATGTGTTACTCCATTTATGTAGTGGATTGACGAAGTGGAATGTTGACGAGTTATTCCATATTTCAAGTACATGCTATGGTTTGAGAATTAGACAAAAAGTTTACTTAAATTTGAACTTCATCATGGAATAAAGGACAAAGAAAATGCCCTTATATTTGAATTTTATGAATATACAAAGGACTTTGCATATATGAATTGAATGAATGGTGGAAAATTTGCACCAAAGTAGTATTCTACAAACCTAGATCTGTATTCTACAAATTTAGGCACCAAACTAATAAATTACAAGCTAAACAAAATAATTAACTATAGAGTATAATTGAAATACAAAACTGAGAAATTTTGTTACCCGACGTCCAATTACAGCATCAGAATTGCAAGTAGTGGATAGCGAGGGGAACACAATTATAGGCTTCAATCAAAAATTGCAAAACACATTAAAAATTGTGCAAGCATGAATAATATAAAAATATGAAGCCTCAAAAACTTTATCATAGAAAAGATAACAAATAACCAACAAAAACTATGAATAAAAATCCAATAAAAGCGAAAACAATTTAAAAAAAGTGGGAGAATCACAATAAAACTCAGTCCCTTAGATGTTCAATAATGATGCGATCATATCCGCAAATCATTACAGGTCTGTAGACTCATCACAGTTAACTAGCGATTCCCCTTTCACTCAATTGAATCAAAAAAAATACATCAATAAAAAATCAACTTTCAAGAGAAATTTGAAATTTAGTTGTTCTGGCATGCTCCCAAAACCATAAAAAGGGATTGTGGAAGTAAAATAGAAAGATCAACACATATTACTATTGCTTCAAGGGAACGAGTCAAGTGGGAATCGAAGATATCCTCATCGACCAGATAGTGAAGCCTACTTACTACATTACGAATTGCAAAAATTAAAAAGACGCTATGAACAAGATCGAAGAAAATTGAGACCCTTATTTCAATTAGGGTTTAAGAAGAAGAGACGAAAGGATAGAAACGGCGGATGATGTATAAGTCGCGTGTTGTGTGTGGTTGCTTATATAATGAAAAAAATTGATTTTTCCATATAAAAAAAATGTAGAACATTGATCTGACGGCTATCAGCATAGTTTAAAATTTACTGAGATCCTAGGCTAGATTTTAATTATATTAAAAAAAATTGTTAACATATTTAACATATATATATATATATATATTATATATAAATATTTTAAAATGAGTAGCGTTAGAATAAAATTTTGTTTATTTTTTTTTGGAATAGATCGCCATAAATTGATATATAATTATAAATAAAATTAAATTTAAATATGAGATAAAACATTCAATTTAATAATATTGATATTTTTGCGAGCTGATTTAGGATTTAGAACATGTTTAGATTGCTCTTTAAGTATAGATATTTGATTTAATGTTAACTTTATATACTCCAAGACAATTTGGTAGTATTAAATTTAAAAAGATTTAATTTTAAAAATAAAATAATCTAAAAATTTGTAAATAAAATCTTATATTTAAAGACAAATAAATGTACCATGAACGTCTTTATAAATTAATATTGGGAGGAATATACACTTTCGTGAATGTCAAATTATTTTAAATATTTGATTTTTATAAATTAATAATGGGAGGAATATACACTTTCGTTAATGTGAAATTATTTTAAATATTTGATTTTTATGATAACAACTTTTAAAATATATATGTGATAATTGCAATGCATTGACAAGATACAATTTTTTATCCATTGAACCCATATTTTAAATATATTGTCTATATTTTTCAATGAGAAGTATGAAAGTGTATTTTAGAAAAAGATTTATTCATATTTCTTTTATTTATAATAGAGTATGGCATCCGTACCTTTCAACAACACAAAAATTTAGGATTTTGATCCTCTCAATCCAAACTTCTCTTAATCTCTCAATCTTCTCTATTTATCTTAATTTTATTTTTATTTTTTATTTTGAATTGAAAGTTTATATTATATAGATCATTCATGTAGATTTTTACACAAATTTAAAATCATTCGATATATTATTAAAATACATCAAAACTATTGTCTTATTGAATATCGTTAATCTTCATAAATTTTAATAACATATCAAATAATTTTAAATTTGTTTAAAATTTCATATGCATAATTTAAATGATATAAACTTTCAATCTAATAAAAACAAAACAAAAAAAAAAAGAGTAAAATTAAAAGAATTAAAGAAGATTAATAGAGATTAAGGAAGATTTGGATTTAAATTATCCAAACTCTAAAGTTTGATGTCTCATTATTTTTCCGAACTTATACCAACTTAGTCTAATCCGCTAATATTTATTTATTTTGTTACTTTAAGTGTTTTCTCTATTCATCTAAGAAATTGACACATTTTTTTAAGTGTGCTCCCTTTTGCTACTACTACAATATTATTGGACGTGAAAATATGTGTTGTGTTGATCAAGATCCAAATAGTGTCAAATTAACAATGATATTTTATCACAATTGCTTGTTATGTATGTTACTCCATTCAAAACAACTGAACCTTGTGATGTTGAGACCAAGAAAACTCATCAATTGGAATCACAAACAATAAGCATTAAAACTATCAATAAGTGAAGTTGCATAGGTCACAAACAATGCTCATGATTAATTATCTCAGAAAAATCAGACTACAGAGGCCAAGTTGCATAGAAAAAATAGAACATGTGTTTAATAGACATCAATTAAAACTAACAGTCATCTAAGGATTTGTAATGGCTATATTCCAATCGATAAGAGTTTTTCGAACCTCTCTTATACTATAAAAGAAACATCAATGAGAAGATAAAAACAAGAGTTTTAAATACAATCAATCTACACTTGATCATTCATACTCAAGTAACAAAACTCTTCTCTTACGTAAAACTTCACCTCTCTCTCATTATATTCAATGATCTTCTTATCTTTATCCTTATTTAATTTTCACTCATGGTCACATATCACCTAAAACTAATTTGTTGTATTTACTTCTAACGTATCAAGAACGTTGTGAACATTATTTTTCAACCAATATTAGCTCACAAGGAGTGCAGGTTGATCAAGAGAAGGTGAAAGCTATTCAAGAGTGGCCAACTCCTAAGAATGTTAACGAGGTAAGAAGCTTTCATGGCTTAGCTAGTTTCTATAGGAGGTTTGTTAAAGAATTTAGTAAATTAGTTGCACCTTTAAATGAAGTTATCAAAAAGAATGTGGGGTTTAAATGGGGTGAAAAACAAGAGCAAGCATTTGCTACCCTCAAAGAAAAATTGACTCATGCACCTATTCTTTCATTGCCTAATTTATTTAAACCTTTTGAAACTGAATATGATGCACCGAATTTGGGGATAGGGGTTGTTTTGATGCAAGAGGGGCATCCCAATGCTTATTTTAGTGAGAAACTTAATGGTGATGTTCTTAATTATCCTACATATGATAAAGAATTGTATGCATTAGTAAGAGCACTACCAGCATGGCAGCACTACCTTAATTAATAATACATAGTGATTACGAATCATTGAAGTATTTAAATAGCCAAGGTAAGCTCAATAAGAGACATGCCAAGTGAATTGAATTTCTTGAGCAATTCCACTACGTGATCAAGAATAAAAAAGATAAGTCAAATGTTGTTGTTGATGCACTTTTAAGAAGTGTTCTCTACTCTTAAAACTAATTTTATTGGTTTTGAGGTAATTAAGGAATTGTATGAACATGAACACAAATTTTCTCAAATATATAAATCTTGTGTGCATACTGCCCAAAATGGATATTTTAAGAATAACGACTATTTATTTAAAGAAAAGAGGTTATGTGTGCCGAAAAGTTCCATTAGGAGTTTGCGTGTGAAGGAAGTACACAAGGGGGATTTAATGGAACATTTTGGAGTACAAAAGACTTTATAAATGTTACATGAACATTTTTATTCGCCACACATGAAGCGTGATGTACGCAAGTTGTGTGAAAGATGGATTGTTTGTAAGAAATCTAAGTCTAAAGTTATGTCTCATGGTTTGTATTCTCCTTTACCAATACCTAACTCCCTTTGGATTGATATTTCTATGGATTTTGTTTTAGGTTTTCCTTGGTCTAAGAGCGGAAAAAATTCAATTTTTGTGGTGAAGGACGGATTCACCAAGATGGCTCACTTTACACCTTCCAGAAAAGTGGATGATGTTTGTCACGTGGCAAATTTGTTCTTTAAAGAAATAGTTAGACTTCAGGGTGTACCCAGAAGCATTGTGAATGACCAAGACACTAATTTCATTAGTCACTTTTAGAGGACACTTTGGGGTAAAGTTGGAACTAAACTTCTTTTTTCCACGACTTATCGCCCACAAACTGAGGTAGTGAATTAAACTATTTCTTCTCTTCTAAGGTTGTAATCCAAAAGAATATTAGGACATGGGAAGAATGTTTGCCCCATGTTAAGGTTGCCTATAATAGGGTTGTTCATAGCACTACACATTATTCTCCTTTTGAAATTGTGTATGGTTTTAACCCTCTCACTCCTCTTGATTTGATTTAATGTCTTTGTCAAATAGTTCTATTCTAATTTTTAAGGATGAGAACGCTAAAGCTGAATATGTTCGAAAATTACATGAGAAGGTAAAGGCACAAATTGAAAAGCAAGCGGATAGATATGATCGACAAACTAATAAAGGAAGGAAAAAGGTTGTGTTTGAACTTAGTGATTGGGTTTGGGTTCATTTAAGGAAGGAAATTATTCCTTCTCAAAGAAAATCAAAGCTTCAACCATGGGGAGATGGACTTTTCAAGTGATGTCCAAAATTAATGATAATGCCTATAAAATAGATCTTCCAGATGAGTATGGTGTTAGTTCATTAATTTGAACACATCTAAGATCTAAGATCTGGTCAATTCATTAATTTGAACACATCTAAGATCTCTTTTAGCGAAATGTTCAATTAGACAAACAAAATGACTTCTTAAGATGAAATCTTTTGAGGTTGTTGAGACTCCATCAAAATGTATGTGTCTCTCTTCCGATGTGGATTCCTTTTGTAACCATATTGATTCAATGATTAAAAAATTCTTGAGAGACTATGTATAAAGAGAAATGGAGAAAATTCATTGGGATAACTTGGATATGTGTTGTTAACCAATGCATAAATAATAAATAAGATTTGGATCCTTCAAGGCCATCAAGTAAACTAAACCCACAATATAGTTTGATATAGGTTCAACCTGGCTCTAACACAAAAAATGTAACACCTATTTACATTGGTTTAACATTTAAGATAATAAAAAAAAAAAAATTATATTTATTACAATTAAAAAATTCTTTAATAATCACAATATTTAAAATTGAACATTTAAAAGTTAATCCTAAAATAAAATTCGAAGTGGACTTATTCTTGATCTATTAACCTAATCTAAGGAAATCATTTTTCTCAAACATGGTAGGACTTCTGAGCTTTTGACATTTTCAATTGTTGTTTTAGTCTATGAAAACAATACTTTAATGAAATACTAAATTTAAGTGAATAATTCACACAATTTTAGAAACAAGTATTCTTTGCAACCAACAGAATAACCGGAACCGGCCATGAAACCCTCATTCTTCCCAAAGTACTTTAGAAATATAAATAATTTTTCTTTGTCATTCTCATTATCAATTGAGTTTAACACTCATTCATTTAAAATCAACAATAACTCACATCTATAATAATAATAATACGATAAATCAAATACATGTGTTTATTCTACGAAAAAATAAATCAATGAATTTAATGATGTCCCATTATTATACTTTCGCGGATTGAGTATTATTCGCGGATTGAGTATTATTTCATCTTGTATAGCACTAACTCAAATATAAGATTCATTTATATGGACTCAAAATTCATCTCTTGTGTGGTAAGACTCATTCATATAGAGCATATAGCTCATCATGGTATACAAAACTCATTTATATAGAGAATAGGCTCATCTAAAACACATACAATGAAAATAATTTATTTTTTTATAATTATTTTCATAAAATCATTTAAAATATTTTTTAAAATATACAATAACAACAATCATTCAAGAAGACACAATAAAACAAGATTTCAAATAATAGACATTCAAAGAATCATAAAACAAAAATTCATCAAAATAAGATAGTAAATAAATCAATTCCATAATCTAATGTAGTATTTCGTAAAATTCTGATTTTCATAAAGATAAGTTTTTAACAAATTATATTTTTCCAAAATTAATAGACATGACGTTTTGAAACATTTTTGTACAAAATAAGGATTTAAGGGTGTGATTTCTTATCTCTTTTAAGTAGTTTTGGAAAAACATTTACTATGTTAGAATTTTGAAGATTATTAGAATAAAAAGCAAATGGAGATAATGACAATCAAAAGAAGTCTCCCACAAGATGGTGAGGGACCATGTTCATGAATAAAGATAGATGTGGAACTGGTATAGTTGGATTCAAACGGAGTTGTTCTTGTTGCTACCATATGAAAGACTGTGGCACGAGTCCTTGATTTTCAGAAGATTAGCTTGCAAATGCTCGCAAATATTTTAGCAAAAGTTTGCCTTAAACTTCCCACAAACTCTAAGGACAGATAGAAGAGAATCCTAATTAATTACATTTCTATTTAAGCGGAATTGACTACTTAAAATGAAGTATCATTGTTAAAACGTTTATTTGTATTATTTAGTTATTAGGCTTTTATTTTTATCATTGCTCATTAAATGGGATATATTAATTCATTATTTTTTACATTCAGTTTAGTCTTAAAATTACAAATTTATTTGTTTTTGGTCTTAATGCAAGTCTATCTATTTTTTTATTTCTGCAAATACATGGTCATCCTTCAGATCATGATATTGTGTCGGAATAGTGTTAACAAATTGTCATCCTTCAGACCATGATATTGTATCGGAATATAGTGTAAGACAGTATCTATTGGCAAAAATTAATAGAACTGAAGCCTCAGTGGTGTATTGTGAAAATTGTGCATCAGGCACCACCGTATTAACCGGTTTAGCTTTCAGACGGCACTTGCTAAAACAATAAATCATCATTGGCTTTAACTATTTAAAATATACAATAGTTACATCTCAAGATGTACGCTGTAACACCGATTCTTGAATTGTATTCAGGGGATAATCTAAATAACAAATTTTTCAAATGGTTTGGTGCAACAACAAGAAAGTAGACTTTGATATAAAGGTAAGATGCAGGGAATAGTGGACTGTGTGGCAAGTTACTAGTAAACACCTTGATATAAATGTAAGATACAGGCATTTATCAGCGAAACTTCCAACAATTTATTTTGGCCTCCCATGAATCAGTGTAAGAACTGAATAAAATATTCAATCTTAGCTGGGATTATGAAGGCCATGCATGAAACAAACAAGAAAAAATCAACAACGTTACGAGATAGGATAATTTAACACATCATCAGAAAGGATAATTCATCTCATCCACAACAATTGTTGTGTAGGAAGGTGTCCTAAGATTTATTCCAAACTCATCACATGATGCAGTGAGAAGGACGGGAGATTAATACAACTACAACAAAAATGATTTTTTTCACATAGTATAACATTTAAAGATAAAAAATACTAATAAATAAAAGTGCAAAAGATGTAGATTCAGAGAACATAGATATATTTAGCATCACAAAATCAGATCAAGTGTTGGATTATATATTTTGCTTCATCATTATCTACAATACTGAAACATTAAAACAAATTAATGGATCTGAATTATACAAATAATAAAAAAAATGAGGATTACGAAAATTCATTGAATGAGGGGAAATTTTGTTCCCCGACGTCCAAATGCAACATCAATTTGGAGCATCGGATAGCGAGGGGAACTCAATTCTAGGCTTCAGATGAAGATTGCAAACCACACTAAAAAGTGGGCGTGAATAACAATAATTTGAAGCCACATAATACCAAAATAATGCCAAAAAATTAAGGAAAATAATACATGAACGAAAATTTTCAAAAAAAGTGGAAGAATCACAATAAAACTCAGTCCCTTAGATGTTCAATAATGATGCAATCATATCCGCAAATCATTACAGGTCTGTAGACTCATCACAGTTAACTAGCGATTCCCCTTTCACTCAATTGAATCAAAAAAAATGCATCAATAAAAAATAAAGTTCAAAGAGAAATTTGAAATTTAGTTGTTCTCGCATGCTCCCAAAACCATAAAAAAGTGGTTGTGGAAGTAAAATAGAAAGATCAACACATATTACTATTGCTTCAAGGGAACGAGTCAAGTGGGAATTGAAGATATCCTCATCGACCAGATAGTGAAGCCTGTTAACAAACAATAAGAATTGCACAATTAACCAGTATATAAGAACAAAATCGAAGAAAACTAGAAAACCCTAATTTCAATTAGGTTTAAAAAAGAAGAGAAGAGAGGATGTAAACGGCGCATGATGCATAGTATTGTGTGGTTGGTTATTATATAAGAAAACTGAATATTGATCGGACGGCTATAGATAAGCGTTATCGGACGGTCCATATGTTTTTGGAAGACTGGGTTTTTGGAGGCTAGGTCAAACCAAGCCCATGCTAAATACCCGCTCCTTTTAGCCTATAAGGCTATTTTTATGGTAACAAGAGAGAAAACAATATAGACTTTGTCAAAAACAAATTGGGCCTTGTTTTTTGCACCTCCTATTCTACTACTTCTTTTGTATTTTCTTAATTGGAAATAAACATATCTAGAATTGGATGGACGTTATTTAACCAAATTTCTACTTCATTTTGTTAATGGGTACTTTATGATGATATTTGCTTGACTGTTATGGTTAAATTTATTATCATGATGACATATGTGTATAAATATACTTAAAAAACATATTTGAACATTACTTTCTTACATTAAGATCAAATTTTTATGATTGGATTCTTACATTTTGAAGTTTGAAGAAATAACACTACAGTATGTATATAAATTAGTGCAAGGAAGTGTATTTCATTAGTAAAAAAAATGTTATTAGGTTACTATTTTGTCTCAAGTTTAATCCGGAATTTTGCTGTGAGTTAATTATAATGTCTCTCTTTTAATAAAATACAAAATGTATTTCAAAAAATTATTGAAGGGTAGGTTTGTCCATTAAAAAAGACATCCAATGGACTATTTCCTCTACTTATTGTTAATTGTTATTATAGATGAAAGAAAATTGATGGAGATAATCATAGGAAATTATTTTCGAGTCAAATACTCAAATCCAACATCTTCGATTTTTTAATTCAACGCAACTCTTAAATTATTTTGTGTGGTGATTGAAATTACACAATAATATATTTGTTGATGTTAAATATTTAGAGAACAGAAATATTATTTTCTTATTTAAAGTATTGTATAAAAATGTTTTAATGATAGGAGTGTCTTAAAAGGAAAAGATACATACTAGGTACTTTGACATTATTGTATTATAAGAAAAAGAAAACAATCTTTCAGTTTTAATACATGCACCCACTAATTTTCAACACACAACCCCTCTCCTTTTGGTTGGGTCAGCACATGGGTCGAACCCATTTTCTTCCCTTAAATCACATTCCATCTTACACCCCCTCATTCTTTCTCATTTCAGTAAAACCCTAAAAATTAGAGAAGCTTTCTTCTTACTCACTCTATGCTCCAGCCACTTTTGGCCAAACAAATCATAGATTCTCCATTCCCTCATTCTCTTGTATCTTTAGATTTCAAAAAAGAACAACCTTGAAAATCCCCTCTTCCAAAAATCCCCACTTTTCCATCATTCTCCTATACTCTTTTCTTTTTCATTTGTTATTTTATTGTAATAAACATGTTCTGAATTATTTTCCTCTCCTATTCTATTTTCTTTTTCGTTTGTCTTACGGTATATTTTAGTATGTTTTATTTACAAATGAATTTATACGGTGTCAATTTATTAGTGTGGTTTAATTTTATGGAAGATGAAATTATATTCATGCCTAAACTAATTTTGCTATGTAGTAATAAAATTTCTATTGAAAATTGTAAAATTAAGTTTTATGTATTCGATGACCAGATAGATAACTTTTACCCGATAGTAAATTTTAAAGAGGCTTTGATTTGAAAAACAATTAATTGGGACATTTTGGAATGACTTATGATTTATGTGGAGTTATTTTATAGTTTTTTGGTCAATATCAACACAAATTTGCTGATTTATTTAAGGAATCAAAATTTGTTGATCTATTTAAGGCATCAATTGCTTTCCTTGCTTTAACTAGTTGAGGAAACAACAATTGTATTGCGTCCCAAAGAACTATGTTTCTAGCTCTTGATAATTCATAACTGCAAAAAAACATATCATAAGAAATTTAACAGACAATACAATAATCATTGAACATATGTCAGTTTTGAATATTTGATTGCCTACATAAAGGGCACCTTCGGCCAGCCATATTTATGGAAGATTACAAACATGTTTTGCAAAAACTACAAAATTGTAGATCAAACACTAGAAACTAAATTGAGAAAGAAAATTGTCTAGCATAGTTATAAAGTTAAGACCATGGTGGTATTTGTATTGTGTTTTGATATTCACATGTGACCACACTTAGTGATCAATGGTTCAAAGTATATCTTCAAACAAATCTACAACAATGGATAAAAAATCAGCATTAGTACATACTCATGATGTCTGAAGTTAACTGAATCTAGTGTTGGATTAACTAATAAAACATGATAAGATATTCTTAAATTCTATCATATTATTTCTTTGTAGTTATAATTTTTATTTGGAGTATGGTTGTATTAAAAACCAACAGAATAAAATAAGAATCATAATTTATTTAATTGCCTTTATAAAATATAATTTAAATTATACAAAATTGAAACTTAAAAAAATAATATAATTTGATATTTAATTTTAAAATTAATATATTAATAATGAATTTTTAAAAATATGTATGATTAATGACATGAGTAATTTTGTCATTTTATATAATCTAATAAATTATTATTTAAAAATAATTTTTTTTGAATATAAATTTGAAATTTTAAA
>JBBPBS010000361.1:2339069-2350681 GCA_037974835.1 Cicer judaicum
TTTTTGTTTAATTCACAATAATAATTTTATCATCTAAATATAATATATATTATATCTGCAACGATGATATGTGCTTTAAATACATATTTTCGTAAAATAATATTATAATGTATGTTATCATATGTACAATAAATATATAATAAAATAATGATTATTTTGTTAATATTATATCCTATTATTATTATTATTTTATTTAATACTTTATCATGTGCATCAAACGATCGTTAATAAAAGATGTTATTATTTTGGTCTAAATCTATATGGTTAATTGAGTAAGAAGAGATAAAAAATATCATTTAATATTATTTGTTTTTTATGATAAAATTAAATGAAATGAATATGATTAGTTATAAATACTAGTTATTTAATTGATAAAATTATAGATAAAATAGTTTAAACAAGTTGATATTCTTATATATATAATTATTTTAATAAAAAAAATCAATTCCCTATCCCCTCCCTTGTCCCTTATCCCCTATCATCTATCATCTATCCTCCATCCCCTATATCATAACCCTTATCCCCTATCCCATATCCCCAATATCACTTATCCCCTATATCATATCCTTTATCCCCTATCCCCTATATCCTCTAACCCTTATCCCCTATCCTCTATTCCTTATCCTCTATTCCTTATCTCATATCTCCAATATCACATATCCCCTATATCATATCCCCAATCCCTTATCCTGTATTTCGTATCCCCTATATCCCATATTCTCTATATCCCCTATCCCCTATATCCCTTATATCCTTTATCTCATATATCTCATATCCTATATCCCCCATATCCCCTATATTTCCTATATCCCCCATATCCCATATCCCATATTCCTTATTCCCTATTCCTATTCCCTATCCCTTATCCCTTATCATCTATCATCAATCTCTTATCTTGTTTCACCTATCATCTATCCTCTATCTCCTATCACTTGTTCCTTGTCCCCTATCCCCTATCCTCTATCACGTATCTCTTATAAGATATCACTTATCAACTACCACTTTTCAATTAGCTATCACTTATAATTTATTAGCTACCACTTATCAATTATCAATTATCCCTTATCTCCTATCCCCTATCCCCTATCCCCTATCACCTATCACTTATCAATTATCAATTATCAATTATCTCCTATCACCTCTCACCTCTCACCTCTCACCTCTCACCTCTCACCTCTCACCTCTCACCTCTCACCTCTCACCTCTCACCTCTCACCTCTCACCTCTCACCTCTCACATCTCACCTCTAACCTCTCACCTCTCAACTCTCACCTCTCACCTCTCACCTCTCACTTGTCACATATCACCTATCAGCTACCACTTATCAATTATCAATGATCCCCTACCCTCTATCACCTATCACGTATCACATATCACCTATCACGTATCACCTACCACCTATTACTAGGGATGACAATTAGACCCAGACCCAATGGGTACCCACAAGAAAACCCACAATAAGTAGGGTAAAAATCCGCATAATGGATATAAGCACGGGGATGAGTGATTACACGCAAAATTAAGCGGGTATAGGTGCGGGTACAGGTACTATAGTATCCACCCCTCCCCGCACCCCACTCGCACTTATATAAATATATTATTTCTTGATTTATTATATTAATGTTTAGTTTAATTAATTATTTTCCTTTATGTTTTAATATCTATTAATATCATTGGACCATTACAATATTTATAATCAAATCAAAAGATAAACGTTTGCAAAATTTTTAAGAATTTGATTATGATGAATAGTTAACAATTGTGACTTTATAACTAAGAGTTATATCTTATTAATCGTGTCTTTATAATTATACTTGCAACTTTTTATCAATTGTTTTTATTAATCTCAAATAATATTGTCGTAAGACTTGAAACTTCATAAAGTATTATTATGGATATTTAAATGTGTATTGTAAGGAGTGTTCATTTGAAATGTTTTGAGTTAGAAAATATTTTGGTTTATAATACTTATGATTGAATTTATGATATTTGAATAACTTTTGAATTTAATCACAAAATAATATTTATTGATCGATCTATTTTAGTCAAAGTGTGGGTCATAGGTATGGGTACGTACACTTAGGTAGGGTAAGAGTACGGGTATTAAAGTTGATACCCAATAGGGTACGGACAAGGTTATGGGTATTTTTTTAAATTGCGGGTATGGAGACGTGTACTATAGTACCCTACCCAAACCCTACCCATTGTCATCCCTAATAGTAGTAGATGGTCGCATCCCCAAGATACGACCTTCTATTAAAGATAAAAAAAAAATTACATGATGCATCCCAGGTTGCGATATGCAATTAGGACAAAAAAAAGTAGGGTAATTTTGTATATTTGTTTTAAAGTGGGGCATTTTGGAATTAAAAAAAGAAAAGAGGGATGTACATATTAAAATCCCTTCGTATTTTTATATTTTTATCGTATTAACATTGATGAGTCATTGTCGAAATCGTAAAAACTAAGATAATCGATAACTTATACTCCTATAAATAATCTAAAAAATATGATTCATTTTCATTAGAGTTTATATAATATAGATATATTTGAAAAAATAAATTAATTTAGGGGTGTGTTCTAACTAATAACAACTCCCTTGCTACATTCTCATCTCCTTGAATTGTCTTGCCTATTGATGCAATAATTTCACCCCAAAGACACCATTTCTTCAACTGAAGTATAGATAAGGTGGTCCATCCATTGTCTATTTTTATTTTGACAGAAAATCAAGTTGAACTTGGAACAAAAACCACACCTTATTCAATTCTTGAAAACACATGTCATTGTCATACCGGTCTTGTTATGCTTACTCACGCACCTTCATCGTGTCGCCGCACGCTAATTATTCAATTTATATCAATTTTATGCTTTCGTTTTCAAGGCCAGCATTATTCATTTGGAGCTTACTCACCCCATGAAAGCTATGTTATTTTTGTTTAATTATTTTGGTATTATTATTTATTTATGCATCTGAAGGGAGTGACGATATTGTCAAAGAAAATCATACCAACATAAAGTGGGAGAAAACAAGGTTTTATTTTATTGTTTTCCTATTGTTGATTATTAAAACTTATCTTTAGTAGTAATTATTGTTGTTCTCTACAGTACAACACTTGCATAGTCTCAATAAAATCATTGCGTAAATAGTTTGTAAAAACGAAATGTGTTTAACTTTGTTTAATTTTTAAATGATTTTCTCAATTACATTTAGAATATTAAAAGAAAAAATACTCCTACAAAAATTTAAAACTTTCTAACTTGTGATGAATATTTTTTTAATTGCCAAAATTTAAGATGAAAGTAAAACATATTTACCTAAATAATTTTTTGTTAAATATGTTTTAGTTACTATAAATTCTTATTTTAAAATTTCATTTTTAATACTTATAAAATTTGTTCTTCAACTTTTAGTGTTTACATATTTTACAACAATTTCAAACTTTATAAAAGCAAATTAAATCAAAGCAAAGTTATTCAAAAATTGGAAAGAAAGATCAAACTTAACGATAAAAATTAAAATTGTTGACGGGAAATATAACGATTATAACTCGAAGAAAGAGTTCATAAGAATTAAAAACAATTTTTTGAAATTTTAAAAGATTTAGAAATATATTTAACCCAAACAAAAATCTTAGATTCTTTTCTTAGCCGCCTCTGGAAACAAAAACCGTAGTTTCTCTTCTCTCTTTTCTTCAATTAGAGAGAGTGATTTAAGACTATTTTCTTTTTTCAACAATCACTCCTCCAAAATTTTCTCTCTTTATTTTATCTAAATTATTATTATTTTTTTTTTGGTTTTCTTATCTTAGTGCGGTGTGTTTTTATTTTTTCATTTTTGTTAAGTATTCGTTTTAGTTTAAATTAAAAAAATAGTTTTGATTAAATATAGATTTCAATTAACGACTATAGTGTTGTCAACGCTACATATCTAGAGGCATAAGTGTTCCAAATACTTGAATTTGTCATATTCGTAGACATGACACTACAATATTTGTTGTCTCTAGCAACACTATTTTAAGCAACATGTACAAAATGTTGCCTAAAAGTGATAAAGCAACATTTCATGTATGTAGCCATCAGTGTTTATGCAACATTGTATAAATGTTCCTTAAAATATCTATGGAAACAATTTTAAAACGTCTCTATAGTAATTCTTTGGCAATATATAATAACTATCATGATGTCATTTCACGCTATTATAACGTATATAAAAAATATAATATTTTATCCGTTTATTCTTTACAAGTTATACACTTCTATTGTTAGGACATGTGACTTGCAGAAATTAAGTTTAATTTTAATGAAGAGCATTAAGTATGCATATCAATTGATTGAAAACTCCATTGAGTGCATGAAATGCAGGAACTACAAAAATTAAATTGCAAGAACACATATATTTTGTGTGACATATTTTCTACATTTGCATGACATACTAGTAGAAAATTGAGTTTTTAATACACTGAGTTAAGTTGATTGTATGCCAACAAACTTAATAAGTGAGGCGGAAGTACGTTTAAATCGGTTGTCTACGAGTTAAGAAAAAAGGGGTGTCAATTTTGTAAATAGATGAAAGACGTTTAAGACGGTTATATTAGCCATCGAATTAAGATAAAAAATTAATATCTCTGTTTAACTCAGTTATTTATGTAAACGACTTAATAAAATTAGACAGTGACAATTTTATAAATATTTAAAACTTTTTTAATGCGGTGATATTGATAACCTATTTAAAGACAAATGTAAAAGATATAAAATATGTCGTGTTCTTAGTGTTTTATATTCCACCGCAGTGACCACTAACCATGTACAACTTTTTATCTTCGTTAATTATTATAAATATTTTCTATTCTCTAACAATATTTGCAACTACATTTATTGTTTTTATTCCAACTACTTATTTACATCCACAGTCCAGTTTCATGTTTTATCGCCGATCTCGTCATATTCACGTCCATCACCAAACTCAGTTTCATCGCAACCATATAAGGTATGGTTGATGAAGCTATTGACTTCACATCCATCATCGCCAAACTTAGTTTCATCGTCACCATTTAAGGTATTGTTGTTCAAGCTATTGAATAATAAATTTATATGAGTAATTTTTTTTATAATTTTCTACTCTTTATTGTTTATATATAACAATAATTTTGATATATGGTAATAATTTTATTTAGATAATATGTAAAACTATATGTCAAATTCATTTTTTTTCTAACTACTCCGTATGATTCTTTTGGGCTACATGAATATAAAGATTTTGTTACTGTATTAACAAGTTAAATTACATATTTCATATTTCACATGTTCAACTTCACATAATATTAAAGAGTAAATTGATTGTATTTTTTTTGTTCAACCGATATTGATTGTGTTTTTTTTTTCTTTCTCTAGATACTTGATCACTCAAGATTATTTCACTCGGATCAAATAAAAGAAGTTCACAAACATTGTGTGAATTTTGAGTTGAAATTAATTGAAGAAAATAACGATATTAATATATGTCTATTGAATATTGCTACATTTTGTAATTTTGTTAATGGACGTCTAATTTTTTTTTCATCTTGTCAAGATTAATTAGAAATGGGATACATCTTCTTTGTACTATATATTTTTTGTATGAATATAAGATATTGTATATTTTAGTTATTAGATGGTTATATAAAATTGTAATTGTAAGTACAAAACTCTTTTTTGAAATTTAATACCAAATATTGTATGGATTAGAAGCATAAAATGAAAATGAGAAATTTATAAACAAATAAAATAAAATTATTAGTTTAACTATATCTATTAAGTCAGTTGATCAAAATATCCGACTTAAAAAGATGATGTATTGTACTGAATTTATGATATTTAAGTCGGTTAAGCTGAATCGACTTAATATGACGAAGCTCTGTTAAGTCGATTCATGAAACGAGTTAAAAAACAACTTATTGAAACTTACACACTTAAGAAATCATGCATAATTTATGCACTTTCCTAAAATTGATCTCCTTTGTTCTACTTACTTTTTCTGAATGGAACGTGCAAAATAAAGACGAGAGAAAATGATGAGAAATATTAAAGTCATCATGTTTGATGAGGAGTGAAATAGTTAAAAGTGATTGAAAAAAGCATGGACCCCACTTAAATTCTTTCTCCCAATCTTGCGAATAGATAAAGAGAGAATAGATGGTAATTATACTTTTCCCCTAATACCCTAATTTTTTGCAAAAGTTTCAAACTTCTATATTATTTTGTGTTTTTTTTTTTCTCTTCATCATTTGAACATTCATTGATTTATTTCATCCTAGATTTTTAGGAATTGCACATGATTTATTTCATTTGATAGTTATTAATTTATTTTATATTTTAAAAATTAATAATATTTTAACATTTTAATTAATCAAATAATTTGGTTATAACTTTTTTTAAGGGAACTTGATTAAATCGTAGAATAACTTTTTAACAATATATCGTAATAGTTAAATTATATTAAAATAAAAGTTTTATTAATTATCTTACATTAAAATAGTCTAAATAATCTAATTATTTGAATTAGATTTTATTAAAATGAAACTTTGAATTTGATGGAAGGTTTCTAAAATTGATAGTATTTTAGTACTTTTGAAAATAATCAACACTTTTCTCCCTTCTATTTTTCATCTTTTTTTTAAAAAAAAAACTAATCAATACCTCAAATCTATCATATTTCTCTCTTCTCACACTCTTTCTCACATATTTCTCTCTTCACTATTTATTCTCAGAACCAAACATAGTGTGAGTGTTTCTGAATGTGTTGTTTTTAAATTCCCTTTTTCGATTTATATATAGTTTTTATCCAAAGTACACATCAGTTAAAATTGAATAACTAACTATAACAGATTAACAAAAATGAGACTTGCACAACCTTTTGATCTCACCAGAACATTCTCAACTCACACCATAACGTTATTTAACTTTTAAATTTTAGAGTTAACACTTCAAATTTAATTGAACCATTAATCAAAATTCTTTACCTTGGTTCTAGTAAATTTGAGAAAGGATACATTATAGCAAACAAGTCATATGATTTTGATGTCCATCCAATCAACAATCCATTTGCATTCTTAGCAAATCTAAACAATACTAGAATTTGCTAAGACGTACATGTTTGGTAATCATATGAGCTAGATTTCTACTAGTGTGAATCTTGACTACATCAATTTCACCCTTTTTCAATTTTATCTTTTATAAAATGGAGTATAACATCAATATGTTTTGCCTTTCATGATACATTGAATTCTTGCTCAAATGTATGACATTTATATAGTCACAAGGTATACACTCCTAACTCAACAACTAGCCCTCTTATACATAGCTCGTCCTTAATTGTTTCTGTTAATGACACATATTTTGTCTCTTAGGTTGACAGTGCAACTATGTGCATAAAAGAGGCTTTACAACTAATTGTATTTCCAAACAATGTAAAGATATAGCATATGAGTGATCTTATTTTGTCTAGAATCCCTTGGATAATATGAATAAACATAAGCTTAGACTTGAAATTAAGATTCTTTTCCTTTGTAGTAGACTAAGTTGATGCCTTGAGTTCCCTTTATGTACCTTGTAACCCATTTAATAGCATACCAATGTCCTTTTTTTTTCAAGATTTCCCATTAATCTGCTTTGAACATTGATGACATGAGAGATAACATGTCTAAAACACACCATAGCATACATAATGCTACCAAGAAAAGTGCTAGAAACGCTTTATTTCCAACACTTTCTCTAACATATTTTTCTTTGCAAATAGCCCTTCACCATTGGCTTATCCCTTTTCTTTAACTTTTCTCTTTAATTATGTCAAGAAAAGTGTTGACTAACCTTCTTCCAATGACATGGAGTCTCTTCCATAAAGATAAGTATCACAAAGATTATCATAGTTGCTTAGCAAATAATTTAATAAAATAATGTTTGATTTCCATCATCCACTTCCACATCAATGTTCCCAAGTTGTAGGATGATCTTATTAAACTCATTTATATGATCTTCAAGTGATTTTCTCGGTTGCATCTTGATTGTGTAGAGTTTTTGCTTTGTGTACAAAACAATTTGACAATGATTTTATCTTGTGTAATGTCTCCAATTTCAACCACATTCATTCTAATGTAGTTTCTTTTGAAACTTCCCTCAGCGCCTTATCACCGAGACTCAGAATTAAGGCATTACATATGAGATTTGTGCATGATGTCACCTTTTTCGTTTGCAAAGGTATTGATGCCAATATATTTTCTCCATTTAGAGCCTCTGCAACACCTTGATGAACGAGGAAAACTTTTGTCTTGAGACGCCACAAACCCAAATCATTGTTTCCGGTGAACTTCTCCAAATCGAACTTCATTAATGTCATACCAACCATGATAGGTATTGAAGTTGTTTACACCAACTTTTAGAATCGTGACTTGCATAAATTAAATTTAATATTGTTAGTAACACGATGAAGAACAATGAGTATGCAAATCAATTGATTGAAAAACCAATTGAGTGCATGAAATACATGAAATATGAAAATGAATTGCAATAGCACACAAGAAATCTGGTTACTCAATTCAGAGATTAACTCCTACATTTAAGAGACTTAATGCGAGTTGAATGAATCACAATCAATATGAGAAATTTACACACTTGAGTAATCATGTACAATTTATGCATTTCCTATAAATTTTCTCTCATTTGTCTTTTTTCTTATCTATAAGGTTTCTTAATGTGTTGTTTTCTAATTCCCATTCCCAAGGCTTTACACATAGCCTCTATCCCAAGTACAAAACAATTAGAATTGAGAAACTATAATAGAATAACACGTAACAATCTAACAAAAGTGAAAACTCATGTGAACTTTCTGGTTTCACGAGTTGAATGTTCTCAACACATACCGTAATGTTCTTCATCTATCATATTTGAGAGTTATCACTTCAAACTTAATTAAACTAACAAATTGACAATTGTATGATAAATTATCAAATGCGTTAGATACGTTAAGTGAAAAGAATTAAGGATAAATAAATTTTAATCCCTTACAAAATTTAAAAGTATATTTTTTACTCCCTATAATTTTTTTTAAACTTTTAGTCCCAAAAGATTTTTTATTTTACTTTTTGTTTGTACTTTTAACTTAACTTATGTGCATTTTTCAAATTTTTGAATAATTTATTCTCAACAATGTTTAGGATATTATAAAATATCATTTACAAAAATTTAGAATTTTTTAACTTTGAATATGAATTTTTACAATTTTGACACTTAAAAATCTTCGTAAACAATTCTAAATTTCTACAAGAGATATTCTTAATATTTTTGAAGTATGTTTGCAAAAATTATTTAAAAATTTGATTGATACATGTGAATTTACTTAAAACTAGAGAAAAAAAATGAATGCAAGAGATATTTGTGCACAAAAAATTGACTTTTTTTTAATAAAAATGAAAAGTAAAATATTAAAACTATAGAGATTAAAAACTTATTTAAATCAAAGAATTATATCGTTCCTAGTTATACAACATTATAGTATTTAAATCTTTATTCATAAAGGTATTTTTTTATAGGAATTCATCAAGTTTTATTTTAAGGAGTTCAAATCAACACTTGTTAATAATCTATCTAGTTATTTAGAATAAATTGAAAATACTTTTGAACAAGTCGTAAGTTTTCTTTATAAGCACGGTATTTAGCTATCATGAGATAAACTAAAATAAACTCTTCTAAATTTAAAAAATATTTTAAATTAGGCCTTAGCTTTCAAAACCGCATTACATTTAATAAAATAATTGATTCAAGTGGTTAATGAGATTCATTAAGGAAGAATTGATGGAGAATAGTTGAGTTGAAACTTTGATTGAAATGATTCTTAATTAAATTTTACTTACCTTTTGAAATGATTTGTTAGTGATTTTACTTGTTATGAACCGTTAAAATGCAATTAGACAAAATATATTATATAATTTTGTTAGTTGTTTAATTTTGTTAGATTAATCTTTTAAGTTTTTATTATCCCAAACAAGCCCTTTAAGTCACATATGTGTACACTATTACCATTTTTAACTCATTTTGTTACAAAAAAATACATTAAATATATATGTTAGGACTCTTAGAACAACGAAATGTCGACAACACATTCACTTACCAAAAAATTTATACTTCCCTAGATGTTGGTTCCTACGTTGTGCCCTACCATTGTCATTGTGTGAGTCACAACTATCATTTCTTCCTTAATAACATTTTGATGCTCTTTCTTCACACCCCCCACTTAACATAAAAGACCTAGAGTTCAAAGTTCGTGATATTCACCCACCATTGTGAAATGAGGCCATGCTATAGATTGATTTTTCCTTACTCTTATTCTAAGGCTTTTAATTTTGGGGAGAGAAAGAAGAACCACGTGTATAATAAATTTTTAATTTTGGAGAAAAAAAAAAAAGGAAGAACCACATGTATATAATAAGTTTTTAATTTTGGAAAAAAAAAGGAAGAACCATGTATTTATAATAATTGTAATATTCTTATACTCATTCCCTTTCACACCATTAAAATTACAAGAAAATGTGTATTTTTGTAACAATATATGTTAAATGATATTGGTGTATATGTAATGTGAGTGTGTATGTTACATCTAGATATCTTTTTATAAAAGAAATATTTAAATATGTGTTTGGTCGTTGCAATTATAATTTTTTTAATTTTTGTCATCGTAAATTTTTTTATTTGATTAACATTCCTACAAATATAATTTTATTTTAAAATAGTTCTTCCATCTAATTTCTGTTATAAAAATTGTAACACCGTTAAAACATAATAATTTTTTTTAAAAAAAACTCAAATGTAATTAAATATAACATTTTTTTAACATAAAATTTATTTCAAATGTTTAAATTTATTTCTCCCTAAATCACACATTTTTATTCGTCGGTTCAGTCTTTTTCCTCATCATAATTCTCATCACCGTCACCAACATCTTCATCCATTAGAGATTCATCGCAATATTCAAATATATGATTATCGTAATCTTTTTGTTGAACAATGGTGGGTTACAAAATTGATCCTAAGTCAGAGTTTTTCATTTTGGCGTGGAGATTAAAGAATTTTAGGGGAATATATGAAAAAGTCTAAAAGTGAGAATATACTTTGATTGAAGAGGGAGGAGGAAAAACAAAGGTCCAAGTTCAGTCCTAGAGCTAGTAATGGTAAGGAGTGATAAAAGAGTTCGCCATATTGACAAGATTGAAGCTTTAATCAAATTCATTATGCTTTTTTAGATTTTTATTTTATTTTATGAATTACGATACAACGTGAGGAATTCTACAAAACTGAAACGATGAAGAAGAAAACGCAATTTAGGTTTTTTAGATAAGAAGACTAAAATATTTGTTTAATTTTAGGTTAAAAAATATTATAATTTAATTATATTTAGGTTTATTTGTTTGTTAAAAAGTTGTTATGTTTTAATGGTGTTATAATTTTTATAATAAAAATAAAATAAAATAATTATTTTAAAATGAAACTATATTTGTTGCGATGTTAGAAAAAAAAAAAAACTTACTAGAACTAAAACAAAGTAATGTTATAATTGTAAGGATTAAATACATATTTAAACC
>JBBPBS010000361.1:2351000-2389208 GCA_037974835.1 Cicer judaicum
TAAAAGAAAATATAAATCTTAAAAATTTGATATTTTTTGTAATTTTTTTTCTTTCTATTTTATAAAAAATATATTACCTTTTATTTCAATATTAATATTAATTTTTAAAATAAAAAGTGATAAATTTATCTAAAAACATATATCCATGTACTTTTTTTGTAACTAGTAATAAGTGTTATATAAAATTGTAAATAAATTTGAATAAAAAAAATAAACTATAGAATAATTGGATATATTCATGAATAGAGTTTACCCAACCTTCCTTTAATGAATAAAATTACAAAAAATAATATAACCTATTAAAAAGTTAAATATAAACTATAACTATATAATAATAACAGACGAAATGCAAAATAAAGGGAAATGAAAAACTTCATATTACAACTGTAGTTAGAAATTTTTTCAATCGATTTATTAAAAAATGATTTTTTTTTTCAATCAATTTATGTTAATAATTTAGAATAAACTCTATGTTCACAACCAATTATAATAAGATTTGCCGCAATACAAATCTCTTATAACAAAAACTCAAATTTTGAATTATTCAAAACATAAATGTATTTTAGAAAATTTTAAATTAAGATTATTGATAAGTTTTTAATTATTTTACTTTTAATTTTTCAAAAATCTTTAGTCAAGACTATTTAAAGAAAAGATAAATACAAGTAAATTCTTTCAAGAAAGGAAAAAGATTCTAAATACAAAGCCCAATCCACTATTTTCTAAGAGGCCCATAATCGCTTTGCCCTCGTATCAGAAACAAGTTGTATCGGAGTCGCACTAAATTTAACTGGCCGAAAAATACAAAAGGTGGCCGGAAAACATAATAGGACTTTCTCGTCGCAGAGAATATTACTCCTTACAGTGATTCCCCGCTAAGCTGCGCGATTAACAGCATAGGTAGTTTAACATTTTACTTGTTTCTTTGGAAGTTAGGATTTCGAGTTTTGGTTAGAAATCGTTTTATTATTGAACATGGAACTTCAATTTTAGGTTTTTGTTGTTTTAATTTTAATTAAATAATTTTTTGGTTTATGTAGATGAAGGTTAAGAAACAGAAGAGGCATAGGAAGATTTTGACGTTTTACACTGCATGCTTTGGTTTTCGTAAGCCTTTCAAAGTTATTTGTGATGGAACATTTATTCATCACCTTCTTGTGAATCGTATAACCCCTGCTGATAAGGCCCTTGCCAATATTCTTAGTTCTACTGTGAAGCTCTACACAACAAGGTTTTTTTTTTCTTTTCTTTTTAATTATATTTTCTATGGTATGTTTGGATTAGTTGAACTTAATGGAATTAAGTGTAACGGAATGGAACGAAGCAGAGTGAAATGATTTATCAGCTTAGTGGTAAGAGTTTGATTTTGTAACCTTGAGGACAGAGTTTAAATCCCACCAAAACAGTTGTACAATGGCCACAGTGCAACGTTATTAATAATAATTAGATTTTCTATGGTATGTTTGGATTAGTTGAACTTAATGGAATTAAGTGGAATGGAATGAAATGAAGCAGAGTGGAACTCAGTGGTAAGAGTTTGATTTTGTAACCTTAAGGACATAGTTTAAATCCCAACAAAACAGTTGTACAATGGCCACAGTGCAACGTTATTAATAATAATTTCCGCTACCCCAAGTTTTTTATCTACTTAAAAAAAGCAGAGTGGAATGGTTTTTAATTTCTTTGCTTTTTGTGTTTTTAATTTGGGTTTTGGATTGAGGTGATGCAGATGTGTTCTAGCTGAGTTGAAACGGCTTGGTAAATCATATTCTGAAGATCTCGAGGCAGCTCATAAACTTATAATTGCAAGGTAAAACAATTCCTATCTTTCTATATTCACATACACATTATTTCTGTTGCACATATTGCTGTCAAGCAAATTCTTCATCAAACATTTCTGGTGTCATTATGATAGATGTGCATGAAGAAAGATACCGAACTGTGTAGACAGAAAGCCTTCAATTGTGAATTCAATTTATATCAATTTTTTTGTTGATAAATTACTTACAACCATTTTTCTTTAATAGAGGGGTCAAATGAGTTGGCTCCGAATATTTAGACTAGCCTGTTTGGGCCATGTAGTTTTGGAAGGCTAGGTTAGGTTGGTGCTGTTAAATGGGGGCCATAGCGGGATAGCGTGGCGGATTTGTTGACAACCGCCGTAGGCATTTTGTGAAGGGATGCCCTCCATAGCAGCACCGTAGGCCAGTGTTGTCAAATAGTCGTTGTAGTGCTATAGCATTGCAGAAATTGAACAAATTGCTATTGCTCCACAATACACTATTTAGTACAAAGTGTTGTCAAATAGCCACTATTGCGGTGCTATAGTACTATAGCATAGCAGAATTTTAACAAACTGCTATTTTTTGCGATTTGCAATTGACAACACTGCCGTAGGCCACATTGGCGTGTTTATATCGTGTATTTATGGCCTTCTGTCATCGACAACAATACAACATTGGGTTAGGTTGATAAAACAATTAAATTGAAGAAAATTGGCCTGTCTAATTCAGCCAATGATGCTTTATATTATACACAACTAATGCGGTGCTATAGTACTATAGCATAGCAGAATTTTAACAAACCACTATTTTTTGCGATCTGCAATTGACAACGCTGCCGTAGACCACATTGGCGTGTTTATATAGTGGATTTATGGCCTTTTGTCATCGACAACAATACAACATTGGGTTAGGTTGATAAAACAATTAAATTGAAGAAAATAGGCCCGTCTAATTCAGCCAATGATGCTTTATGTTATACACAAAGCAACACCTTCTTTTGCCTCAACAAAAGTTTCAAAAGAATCTAACTAATCCTTCTAAATCCTTTTGATTCGTTTACTGCGTTGCTAATAATTGGAGTTCTTTTTCTACTTTTTGTTCTCCCCCCTAAGAAATCCACCTTTAGCTCCTTGCCCAATTCATTAATTAAACTCTCCAACAAGTCAAAAAGTTATTTTGGTTTGTGAAGCACCCTAATCACTTGCATTGCCTAAAGGCAAAAGAGACAACTTCCTCATCCAACGCTTTCTCACTTTGGCCTATCAGTTTCAACTTTTCAAAGCCTGGGCAAGGCAGGATTCCTGTTGGAACCAACATTAATACGATGATCTCTTAGAAGACTATTCTCGTCTCTTTGAAGTGTAAAGTCAGTGTTATTATCTCATATTGAATTCTGTTATAATTGCATAGACTAAAATTTATAGACCCAACTACATATAGGGCTGACTTGGAGATCCTTAAGTTGGATAACTTTTTTGACCGTCTGCAATGTCATGTTAAAAGGTTCTCTAGTTTGAAGAATTGAAGCTGTATTTTAACTTTTTAAGGCTTAATCATCAGTATCTTATATTCTATTTGTGCACTAGACTGGAAAGGATCATTGTTTTGTTTATTTATTTTTTAATTTGGGTTTTGAGATATTTGAGCACAAGTATTGCCTTGGGATGGTTATAGATTTTGATCTAAACTCCAATTTGCAGATGTGAGCATGATAAATGTGTGAGGGCAGATGTCTGCATTACGGAGGTTGTTGGAGAAAATAATTCCGAGCACTTTTTTGTTGCTAGTCAGGACACCGACCTACGAAAGAAGTTGCAAGAGGTTCGATTTTAAAAAAAAAATGTTAATTGCAAGTTTGCAACGATTAGATATGTTTGTGTCTTTGTAAAAATGATAGAATGTTATTTGCTTAAATGGGCTTTCCTGTGCCAGTGAACTTCTGCATATTTTTGTCTAAAATATGTTGACTGTATAGAATTGTGCCATTGCACATATGTTTAGTCTTCTTTATCTGCTTGTTTCAGATACCTGGCGTGCCTCTCATATTCGGTCTCAGGAATGCTCTTTTCCTTGAATCTCCATCTGCATTTCAGCGGGAATATGTCAAAACATCTGAAGAAGGACGATTGCATATGACTGAGAAAGAATTCCAGATATTTAGAGATAGGGCAAAGAATATATTGGCTGGTGGGGAAGCTGATACTTCCAATACTGAAATAATGGAAAATAAGGATTCAGGAGATCAAATTGCAAGTTCCCAGGCAATAAAAAGAAGAATTACTTCAAGAAATCAGATGGGCATCAAGGATAAACCTCAGTTCAAGAGAAAAAAAGCTAAGGTTATAATTTATTGTTGTGCTGTATCTTTTTTATTGTTTAATTTTTGTTTTTCATATTTAACCATATACAGGTTTTATAGCTTACCATTTTTTGTTATGGCTGGTAGTGGTAATAAGAGAAATAGATAGAAAACGATAGAAACTGAAGGAAATGATTGAAATTGAGAGACATTTGCTCTATTAATCTGAGATATTTACAACTTATTATAACAGTAACTGGATATTCAAAGGCTGACAGAACTAGAAGACTTCAGCTGGCACTGCCACATAAGTGATTGTTAATCTATTGACAGCATTTCTTTATAATAAAAGATGGCATTTGAAAGCAGCCAATTTAGAGTTAATTGTTCATACAGATTTGATACATGTTTTCTACGAACTAATTTCGTTGAATTTCTTTCTCTTTCCTTCTCTCTTATCTGCAGCACTTGATGCAGTGTGCATAGAAAGTTGTATGATTAATTTATTGTTTCCAATAGTTATTGTGTCGTGTCACTTTTTGATTATATTACTATGAACTTTGCAGGCTCCAAATCCACTTTCGTGTAAGACGAAGAAAACTCATAAAAACCAAAAAAATCCTTCGAAGGTAGGATTTGGTGGGTGTAAAAATTTAAAATTTTCTTTAATTTGAACATGAAAACCCTTATAGTATCTAGTAATTTTGTATTTAATTTTAATTTATTGTCTGAGCAGAGCTTCAGTTATATATGCCATAATATTAAACGGTTTTACTTTTAAGACTACATGGGGTGTCCAACTCTTTAAATTATGTGCTAATGTATGATTAAATGGAAGTGTAGAAAATGTCACACTATACACCCCCGTGTTTACCTATTTACAGTTTACAATTTAGATAGCATTTGCTGTTGGGACTTTGCAAAATAGTTTAGATGCTATTTATTTAGCTGTTCTGGTTTATCTTTGGCATGCACATTAAGAGAATTCAAATTTTCTTAGTTTAGTATGTCTAGTACGTTTTGGTTCTTGTATATATTTTAAAATCACTGTTCTGGTTTTATATTTTTAAGCGTCCTACATATCTGTTGGATGTTCCTTAACTTGACTCCTATGCAGGAATCAAAAGGCGACAACGGCACAGTGAAGAGAAACAGAAAAAGGAAGAGGTCTCGGAAAGGGCAAACGCCGGCAGAAACAGGCAGTTAGAGATAGATCATTAGGTATATATGGATGAGCTGCTTGAGTTTGCTACTGCAGATAAGTTTAGAGATTGACAAGTTTTAATTTATGTTGGCATGACACACATGGATCATTAAGTACATTAGTTGTATTTTGAATTTTATACTGTTTCTATATTGCCATCAAAATATGCACACATCAAAAGTGCCGATATTGTTGATTTGGATAACCATTCCAACGAGGCAGCGGTTTCAAATTATTAGGCTTATAATATACGTAGTTATGAGTACTTTATGTCTCTGAAAACTAACTTATTACTTATGCTATGTGGTTATTTTATTAAAGCATCTTTTTTGTAAGGATTCCACTTTGGATTCCATAATTACTGTCAAGTGGTGTCTACAATCTCATGCATATATATATATTTTGCTCCACTTGTAAAAAACTTAAATAATTCTTTAGCTACTGACGCTTTATTTTTATCTGCACTCCATTTTTTTATTTTCTAAATAAACTTATTACTTTCTTCCGTTCCATGATTGATTTGAAAAAAATGAATCACTTTTGATTTTCTTTTTCAATGTAATACTAATTTTTTTTTTTTTAATTGTGTAAGTACCTGCATCGCTTCTTAGCCAATATCAATGGGTGCATGTTTGGTTACACTTATAAGAGCCAAAATTAATTTTTCACTAGTAAAATTGATTTAGACATGTTTGGATGTTTGAGTTGAAATGAGTTGAAATGATTTCCTTCTGGACTTGATTTTAACTTATTTATAATTTGTAGTTTTTAAGTTCAAATATGATTTTGATACTAAAACTTATTGTTCAACTTTTTTTTGGATTAAAAAATGATATTTATTTATTTAAATTTATAAAAATTACATTGATTGAAAACAATACAATTTAAAATTGTTAAAAATAAAAAGGATGAATCGACAAATAAATTCATATTTATTTTAATAACATAAAACGGTAAAATATCTATAAATGTGATAAAATCTACAAATATAAATATAATAAAATTGTAAGTTGTAACATTGATGCAAAAGTCATTGGTCGAAATTAATATGTACTTGATTGAAATTAATATATCAATTTAAATCAAACAATTACCACACTAAGATGGAAAATCAAATAGATGTAAAAAATACTTATTTAATTAAAAGGAAAAGAAAAGAAAAAAAATAATTAAAAGAAGAAAAACAAAGTTGGTAGAGTAATTTTAGGTCAAAAAAATGACCTTAAAATATCCCTTCTATATAGGGATGAAGAAGAGATAAAAGGACAATAAGAAAATGACTCATTTTTTATTCAAGAATACACTAATATTTGATAAGGGTATATTTCTTTAACAATATTGGTCGATAGTTTTTGGTAAAGAAACGAGTTGAACTTGTAAATTCTTTTTTATTCTAACTCTTTAAAGGACTAAATCACCTGATGACACTTATTTGATAAAAATAATTTTTATTGATAAGAATAATTTAATAAAAGTAGTATTACTTGTTTTATTTATATATATTTTTTATTTGTGTGAATTGATGAAACCATTAATTGCGGAACAAACAAATACTTTATTTATTTTAACTAATGCAGAAAAATATTTTCAATATTAAAATAATATATTTAATTTTTGTTTTAATATTAACCAGAACAATTTTTAGTCAATACCTTTTGAATAAATTATGAATTACTATATTCTATTACCTTAAGAATCATAGGATTAAAAAAAGTGATAAAAATATATAATGATAAAAGTTGATATAAATATGATGAAAAATATATAATCATGTGTGCTTTTAAGCTCTATTTTTGTCTCCTTTTTATTTGACAAAATATTTTGGTCTCAGATTGGAATCTGTTACTTGCACATATTTTACAAATTATTATTTTTGATGACTACAATATTCTCATATCCTTATAGTATTTCTTTATGAGCTTCAGTGACATAGTAGAAAAAAAATACAACTCCACTAAAATAAGTTGTTCAATCAATCAATAATCAAATGTAATTCTTGTAGGTATAATATAATCAATCATAATTTGTTAAAATAACGTCTTTGAATTTTTCACTTTACCATTTTATTAATTTTAGAAGACTTAAATTCGTCGAAAAATCACTATCAAAGTTGGCAGCTTGTGAAATGATGACTCAATTTTTTCACATACATCAACAATAATATCTTATACCGGTTGATTTTAAAATATAATATAGATACGTTTATTTATCCATTTGAAAATCTATTTTATAAGTTTTACAATCATTTTAAGTGTTCAATGATGTATCACAAGTTTTAATTAAATTTAAAAAATATAAAAAGAAGATATTTGTCTCTTGCAAGAAACACTATTCTTACACAAATAGTATAAATGATAAAAAAACAAAAAAATTATCCTATTTTTTGAGTCATCAATTTGTATTTTATTTTAAGTCTCTCAATATCAAGTAAAATAATAATTTAAAGTTTAATCGAAAAATAACTACACTTCAATAAAAAAATTATTTTAGTCAATTTTTTTTTCAAATAAATAAAATTAATATTATTTAAATCATAAGACATGTCAAAAATAATTTACAACAAAACCAAAGAAAACAATGTCCAAGACTAAAAACAGATCCAATTTCATATTCATAAGGGATTGGACTGCCTAGCTTAAGCATGGGAGCTATAGTTTGAGACAAATAATATTTATGTTGATCGAAGACACAATGATTACGCCTTTTTCATATTTCATATTGTTCAAATACACAAACCAAATAGTTTGAAGTTATGTGTTAGTTGTATTGTGTTTCTAATTTATATTGATATGTACTTTAAATTAAAAGAGAATAAATGTTTTCATAAAACATAAAAAGAGTAAGAGTTATTAATTTTTTTTTTTACAATTGAAAAACAATTACTCTCAACTAATTTGACAAATGCATTTTTATAATATTAAATATAAATATTCAAAACAATGATGAGACATTAGTTCATGGCTTACTACACACAAAATCAAATAAGTCCAACCTCTATTCGAATTAGTTGTTCCTCGTTTAAAATTAATTATTTAAGAATCCAACTAAATTATTTACATTTTATTATATTTATTTGTTTATTTTAATTCACACAAGATTAATAGTGTAATTTTAAAAGTATGTTGTACTTGTATATTTTTTAATTATTATATATTATTTTTCTCAATATGTATGATTTGTTTTAATAATGTAAAAAATAAATTACTTAATTTTTAACTCAATTGAACTAAATCAAAGGAATTTATATTTTGTCAGTTTGGTTTGATTTAAAATTCGTAATATAAAAATGAACCAAATTAAACCAACTATTTTTAATTGGTTCAACTTTTTGTTTTATAAAAATCGATTCATTACAACCCTATTCAGTTCAATGCTACTCAATTTTTTTTATATTATATTCCATGAGAGTGAACTAGAAGAACATTATATAGTATATATGGAGTACATAATAAATGTAAGAGCTTCTATTTTTTTTATACAAAAATAAATAGACGAGTTTCATATAATAAATAAATATCACCATAAATAAATTACATAATTACATTTTATATTTAAATATAAAATATTTAATTAAATATAAAATATTTAATTTAACAATATCGACATTTATTAATTGAATTAAAATTTAAAGAAATCTTTATCAATCAACATCTTAACTTATGTGGATTAGGAGATTAATAATGAAAACAAAAAGGGGTAAAAATTTGAAAAACGACTTAAGAGAGATACCAAAAGTCATAAACCAAATTTGGAAGTCTTAAACCATGTTAAATTGTCAAGAAATAAAGTACCAAAAGAACTCTATGGAACCTTCAAAAGCCACTATATAAAGATATGGATGCAAAAAATCGATATCGTTTTATCAGAAATCTATTGAAGACTTTATTCTATAGACAGGGACTTCATAGGATTTTGAGGACACGAAGTTTTTGTTTAACCTTTGGATAATTTTTTTTATTAATAATAATTTTATTAATTTTAAATTTCAATTTTATTTCTAAATATATTTGTTTAGAAAATGGCAAAAGAATCTTTTTTATTAGCCTTGTTTTAATTTCTATACAAATCATTATATAACTAATAAAGAAAACATATACAACTAGAGACCAAAATTAAAAAAAAAAAGGTATATATATATGAAACTCGTTTTTAATTTTCTTGTTGCTAAACTAGTAATAAAACTAGAGATGGATTTATATTTTCTCTCTAAATTTTCACTAATTTGATTTTTCTAATATTAAAGTTAAAAACAAAATAAAAACAATAATTCATAATTATTAAAATTTCATTTTAAATATTGTCCAAATTTTAAATATTGTTTCAACTGTGATCAAACTCGAAACTCTCGATTGATTCTATATTAATTTTAATATAAATTTATTTATCACTTAATTTCAATCACTTGACAAAATTTATAATCATTAATAATAATAAAAATAAAAGATTTTTTATGCACGGTGATATCATTTTTGATCCACCATGAAAACCAAAGACATACACTTATCAATCAATTATATGCCCCCAGTTATCCAAAAGTCAAAATAGACAAGAACCTCAAACTTAGATTATAAACTGTACATGCAAATAGAAATAAGCCCTAAGACATGCCTAAAAGCCACATAATCCAATCGCAATTAATTCCATATAAGATGTTATATACATATATCTTATCAAATGTAAGCCATGTTGATTAGCAAAAATGTATTGATTAAAAGAAAAAGAAATGCCATCATATAACTTATGAAAATTATATATATATATATATATTTCTTACAAAAGAATACCACTATAATTATATATAAGAAAAAATATATTGATTAAGAGAAAAAGGAATACATCATAAATACTACTATAATTAATTTATATAGATACAAGATTTTCAATCTTAGATAAAACATTAAACCTAACAACATAAATTTTAAATCTAATGATATTTACTTTTGAAGTAGAATTTAAAGAACAAAAATTTGTATTTTACTTTTTTATACAATTTTTTTTTATATATAAAAGAATTTTGGACTGATCCAATTACGTAGATAGTTAAAGCAAAATTTGAAATGAGAGCTTCTAAAAATATATGATTTTTATAATATTACACAATATACATACAATTAAATATCAAATGCATTTATATGGTTAATTAATAGTAAAAGTAATTAATAACTAAGACAGTTGTTTGACCGTTGAGGTTGATTCCTTAGCAATCCCTATGGGCCAACCAAGACGATTTCAAGATTTTTAATTGATTTATTTTTAACTAAAATTAATTAATCAGTTGATTACAAAATATCTCAGAACATAAAGGAGATAGAGTTTGATTATGTAATAATTAAGATTTCTATTTTTGTTTCATTTGTCTTACACGTATGCCTGAGTTAAAAAAATCTAACATATGTGCAAATACACAGAAAATATTATAACTTAAAAAAAATTAAATTAAATTAATTTATCATTTTTATTTTTATTTTTTTTTAATTTATAAAATTGATTTTTTTATTTTAACATCAAATTGTTTTGATCATTATTATAAAATTTTAACTAAAAATAATGATGTAATATATTTTAAATAACGTGATATATAATATATGTTATAGTGATTAATATTTATGAAATGTTGATAAAGTTATTTAAAAATTTAATTTTTAACTTTATAATTTTTTTATTTAATTAATAACATATGAATAATTAATGCATCTACATAATTCTATATTATAAAATTATATGTCACATAATTTAAAATATGTTATATCAATATTTTTTAGTTAAAAAATATGAGTAATAAATTAAAATTATTGACTTTCAAAAAAGAGATACTGATTTTTTAAATTGATAAAAATAAAAATAAAAAAAAACTAAAATTATAATTAAATTAAAGAATTAAATATCTCAATCATAATATATATTACTCGTATACCCTTCACATAAAATTTAGAAATTCTTATATATCAATTAAAATAAAATTCAGGAATACTACGTAAAAGGACTTTCAAGGCACAACTACAAAATCTATTTTTCTATTTCTTTCCATTTTTTTTATAAAGCTTTTTTACTTTCATTTTATTTTTATTTGAAAGAGAAGAAGCTGACCAAATCGGTTAATTAAGCATCTTTTTTTAAAAAAGGTTCTTATCCTTCTCCACATGGTACCTAATATGATTGAACTGCAAAAAGGTTGAGATTGGATATTGAGATGTCAGAAAAATAGTGGGACTACTAGATAATGTGTCTTTGTTGCTTATCATATTTTGATAAGGTTTGCATGCAATTTATGGACACACAACAACTACTTAATTGACTTATTGTATCATCCACTACTACTTGACCTGGCAAGATAAAAAACTATTAGCAAAATATAAAAATTAAATTCTACTTTTTATTCAATCTTATGATACAAAATTAAATTATATCATTATAATATAATTTACACCATAGTGTCAAAAAATAATTGTTACAGTACCATTAATACTACTAAATTTTTTTATGATTATAGTGATAAAAATTATATACTCCCTCTTTTCTTTGTTTGAGTTTTTTATTTTATTTTATTCATCTTTTATATATACCAACATAATTAATAAATGTTGTCACGTATGATATGATTATTTATAATATAATTATTTATCTTGTTTCTAGAGTTAAATAAATTTTTAATCTATAAAATTTTACTAGAAGAGGGTGCATGTCGACTTAAAAATTGAGTTTTGAACTTATTTTTTTGAGAAACTTTTTATTGTGCTAAAAATATATATAAAAGATATTCAAAAATATATCTTGATGGTCAACAGAAACTAAAAGTGCTTACATAAATAATTTTGTAGGAACTAAAAAATGTGATTTTTTTACCGAAATTAAAAATAAAATTTCAAAATTGTATTGGTATTAAAAAAAAATTAACAATCTTTTAATTATACTTAAAAATCGAGTTTTAAACTTATTTTTTTGAAGAAACTTTTTATTGTGTTGTAAACATATATATAAAAAATTCAAAAATATATGTCAATGGTCCAATAGAAACTAAAAGTGTTTGTATAAGTATTTTGTAGGAACTAAAAAATATGATTTTTTTATTGGAATTAAAAATAAAATTTCAAAATTTTATAGGTATTAAAAATTTATTTAACAATTTTTTAATTATACGCTTAATAGTTTATTATCTTATTTGATTGTTTTACAATTGATTTGTTGACTTTGCATAACTTAATAATCGATTAGTTTAATGTCAATAATCGATTAGATATTAGCGAATCAATTAGATAACATTAGGGGTGTTTGCGATGCAGTTTATATCGGTTTTGAAGTTAAAAAAACAATCGATCTAAATATTAAAATATTTGTGGTTTGGTTTGATTTGGATAACAATAAAAAAAAGACCTAATTTATATTAATGCAGTTTAAATATTTTCAGTTGACCAAAATTACAATTTGTAAAATATTATTTTAATACTAATATTATAAAATTACATTAAAGTTGCAAAATATTATACATGATATACTAAAAATTAACATTGACGAATTATATTTGAAATAGAAATACAAATAAATAAAATTAAACAAATAAGTACTGTTAAAAAATAATTAAAGGTAGCAAATAATTGTTTAATACAATATTTTATAGTTATATAATTAAATAAATATTAAAACTTATGAATGCAATTTGATTTGAGCAATTTTCACAAAATAGGATCCAAGTACATATAATAATATTCGGTTTTGTGTAATTTGTGATTTTTTTATTTATGAATTTGCAGTTACTTTTTGGATCGATTTAAATGTAAACACCTCTAAATAAAACATCAAAGTAATTAATTTGACATAATTGTGAACTTAATTGATTAGACATTTTAATCTCATTAAATAGCATATCATACAATTTAATATGACTTGATTATCCATTTTTACGTGAGATTTAAGAGGTACTACTTTAATCACACATAACAATTATTTACTCACAAATTAGTTTTTATAAGCTCTTGTCCATCACATACGGTGTAGAAAAATATTGGATGGATATTTATAACAATGTATATATCTTGAGACCAAAAAAGATAAAGAAAGTGATACAATAAATGCAATAGGAAGAGAGAAATAGAAGTAAAGTTATGTGATATGAATGTTTTAAAAAATGGAATATACATGTATTATCGTTGTACAATTTAGGACATAAACACGGGCACCACCCAAAAATAAGAATCAATTAATTAATTTATGCCAAAACATCAAGAATATAGTCTCTATCAACATGTTATAAGTATATTTCAATTCTAAGAATAAATACTCCTAAAATGATTCTTCTCTATCAATGGGTAAATATTGTTGAATTTTTTTGTGACAATTGCCGCAAGACTTTAATAATTAAATTGTTTATAAAAATTATATTTAGAGAATTTCAAAGTGTATTCTTACACTATAACTTTTAGGTTTAATTTGCCCCATAAAAAATATACAAATGAGATGAACAATAAATCTCTTCAAGATACTTTGGAAAATCTTGATATGATTTGCACTAACACACAAAAAATATCTCTCAATAATGTGTTACAAAATGATATTTCATACATTTCGCTCATGCATTAGAGAAGAATATGATGACTTAAAATATAAAAAATAGATGAAGCAAAGTCGATTTATTGGTAACAATTGCTGAAAGGCTTTATTGTCTCTTCATATGTGCTTGAATCATTATCTAAATTATAGCAAATTGGTCCATGAATGTTGATGAGATCATTTTTTCCTTCTATAAGGAACACAAAGAAATTTGGTCCATAATTTTTATCTTTTTTATCCCTTTTACTTTTTTTAGATTCTGAACTTGTCAAAGTATCACTATTCGATACATTGTTTTTTAGACTTTGCACATTAGTATGAACAATGTTCTTGGGATGTGGAATTGAGTTACATAAACTTTTTTTATTGAAAATTGCATCTCTTACCTCAATCACTATGTTGGTAGGATATGCGTCATTAGATGAATTTAATAACCATGAATTTATATGTTTTGCTATTTTCTGCATAGCCTAAAAATACACTTTCAATTTCTCTTCTCCCAATTTCTTTCTTTTTTTAGTTCAAGAACCTTAACAGTTCTCTACAACCTCAAACTTTTAGATAGTTGAGATCGTAAAAGTCAAAATTAAATTTGATTTATCATATCATTCAATTTTTAAAAATCAATATGTCTTAATCTCATATGCCATTGACACAAGACTCAACGATATAAACAAAAATCATATTATTATTATTATTATTATTATTATTATTACCGACAATATTACACTTGAACATATTCTCACATGAGGTAACTTTCCTACAAACATACTCCTTTTAGAGAGAATAAATTTATCTATCTCAAATACATAATTGAAACCAAATTTATTAAATAAAGGTACATAAATCAAGTTCTTCACAACTTTAGGAACATAAAATACATCTTTAAGAATAAGTGTCATTCCAGAAGTGAATGCAATCTCTATTGTTCATTTTCCTTTGACTTAGACCGTTTAGCCATTTTCCATGTACAAAATACTTTCATCTTCTTCATCACTGGTCTTAAATAGTTCATTATTTTTGCACACATGACGAGTAATACCAGAGTCTATCCACCAAGTTTCAACACCTTCAATCATGTTAAGTTCATAAATGACAGCAACAAGTTGTCTTTTGTTACATTTGAATTCTTCTCTTTGTTCTTCTTTTTCAAGAACATGAACTCATTTTCAAAGTGTCTTGATTTTTCATAATGATACCAACTTCCCTTTCTTTTATTTTCTTTCTTTTTTCATCATTACCATTTAATTTTTCATGATACATATCAAAATTTCGATTTCTTTTCTTAAAAGTTTTGCTTGAATTTTCTTCCTCTATTACATGGACCTTTTCGTGAGAAAATTGGTTTTTAGTATTTTCTTGTTTATGATACTCTTCTTCTAAACGAATGTGATTACCCAATTGCTCAAAAGATATGTCCTTTTTCTTATGCTTCATGGTTCTTTTGAAATCTTTACATGAAGGTGGAAGTTTGTCAATTATGGATGATACAATAATGGTTTCACCCTAGTGCATTTGATGTTATTTGTAGTTATTAAAAATGCATTCAATCTCATTCATTTGTTCTTTTATTGATTTATTATCAACTATTTTATAATTATTGAATTGAGAAACAAAAAACTTCTTACATGTAGCGTCTTCTTGCACGTATCTTGACTTAATTTCTCCCATAGTTCATTTGCAGAATGACTACTTCGATATATATCAAAAAAGGAGTCAAACATATTGTTGAGAATATGGCTCATGCATATATAGTAATCATTGTCCTACTTCTACCTTTCTCTTCTTTATGATAATGTTTCCACTTCATTCTCTAGTGGCCTTGTGGTGTTCATAACATACACCATCGATCTTCAAAGTTGTAAGAAGGAATTTCATCTTTTTCTGTCATCAGATAAATTTTCCTCGATCGAATTTCTCCAACTTCACAAAATCAGAAGTCATAACCTAAATAATGTTGTATATGTCGATGACAATTACTACAAGACTTTTACAATGAAGTTGTTGATGAAGATTGTATTTAAAGAATTTTAAAACGTGTTGTTACACTAATCTTCAGGTTCAATTCGTCCCACCAATCAAATGTAAATGAGATAAACAACAAATCTTTTTAGGGTACTTTAAAAAATCTTAATATGATTTGCATTAACACACCAATAGTATCTTTCAATAATATGTTACAAAATATTATTTTCTACACTTCACTTATGCGTCAGAGAATAATAAGATGAGTTATAATAAAAAAAAATTAATTAGATAAAATTGATAGTAATGACAAAAATCCATTTTACATTTTGTCCAAAATAACACAATTTATAAAAATATATATGCCACTTAAAAAAAGAGTATAACTGTTGATTTTTGGTATTTAATTCACAAGAATATATATATATATATATATATATATATATATATATATATATATATAATTTGTGCATGTATCGAGTTCGAAACTTCTCCTTCCCGTTTTAATAGTTTAAAAACATCTCACAAACATATGATTTAAAATAAAACGATTATATCTTTTGCACATAAGGATTCGACCACATTCATAAGTAAGCACAATTGAGAAGTAGAGACGCCAGCTCCAACCATCTCAATCCTCACTAAAACCCAATATAGAAAATATACTCTCCATCGTAAATTCCTAATATTTGGATATAAAAAATAAATAATATAATACTTTATTAAATTACTTTTATAAAATAGATGTATTTATTATTATTATAAATATAAAATAAAAAGTATATTGAATTGAGTGGTATATTTATCGTTAATTAATTAGAGAATATAATTGAAAATATTACTAATATAAAAAAAATGTAAAATAAAGAATAATTTTCTTTTTACAAAATAAATCAAATATTTATAGAATGAAAGGAGTATTCAATCATCGTTGAGGATGGCATAAAAGAAATATCCAGACATAATTATGTAGCAATAATATATACATGTGTGAACACAAGCTAAAATAAAGACGACTAAATTATCATTTTCGTCTCTAATTTTGTAGGATACACTAAAATAGATATATGAAATTATAAATATTTTAAAAATATTTTTTATTCTTCATATTTTACTTATATTAATTCTCTTGAAAATGTGTTAAAAAACTATATTGATAGTACTTTGTTAAATATATAAATTAAATTAATAGTAAAATATTAAAATATAAGAGCTAATTGATAGCAAAAACCTATTTGAGAATACCCTGCATAGTGAAGGAGTAATTTGATGGATCACTCGTCAAACAAAAATCAACAACCATAGTTTATTTTACTCAATATTTTTTGGATAAGTACACTAAAATATTTAAATGACAAAAACACTCGATACTTTTGATAAAAATAGTCGATACAAATAACGAACCACGTTCTACCACATGGCATTATATACTTGGAGCAAGTTGTGGGACCAACCAGTAGCAAGTAATAGTACATTGAATAAAGAAAAAACAATTCCCAAAAAAAAAATCAAAGAAAAACGACATCGTTTCACCGTCACCACTTGATGATGTTGTCTAATGTCTAATAATTCACTCTTATTATTATTATTATTATTATTTTCTTTTTGTGACGGAATCATTCACTCATTTTATGCGTTATAAATACGTGTTCCTAGAAGCGTTATGTATACTGAATTGCTTTAAGTCTTCAATTTCAAAACCATTACTATATGTGGTGCTCTTCTTCATTTCTTTCTTGACTTATATTTTCTTCTTTCTTTTTATTCCAAGTTTTCTTTCTCTTTGATTTCGTCATCACATAAACATATACTACAATGTGTGGCATACTTGCCGTGCTTGGTTGTTCTGATCCTTCTCGAGCCAAGAGGGTTCGCGTTCTTGAGCTTTCTCGCAGGCAATTATTCTCTTTTCTATTTAGTATTCTTAATTCATGTTTCACACATGATTCATCTTTTCTCTAATCAAACAAATTACGTTATGAATAGAAATATACAATATGAACAATGACAATTGAACTTAACAACTTATGTATATTATCTAAATCTTCTATCAATAGATAAATTTTAGTCGTTTCATTCTAATTAGATTTGACATGTCAAACTCATTTTGTGTGATATTCTATCATGTAGTTTCTTGGAGCCTAGTCTAATGGTTTCTAAGATGATTATTAAAATTAAAATTGTTCTATTATATTAATCATATTGGAAATATCTTAATTGAATTGACCAATTCAAAAAAGACTAGTGTAACAAAAAAAATTATATTTCAATTTTTTTTAATTAAACGTTTGTTAAATTTTAGAGATGAAATTGTTAATAACTTGGCTTCCATTTTGGACTTTCTGAAAACAATCAGGATGACTTTTGATTATTAAATTAAATTTAGTAGATGCTATAGATAAATTTATTTCGAAGTGAGTTTTTGGATGTTTCAGTTTACAATTTCTTGTTGAATATATCCCTTGTTGGGAGTGGCTACTATTTTTATGTGAATTGGATGATGATGAAGAATAAACATGGGACCCAAATGACATAATCCATGTTCCTTGTTTCAACCGTCACATAGTTATAATTAGGCTAAATAAAGAGATTTCATATTCATTAATTAAAATATTCAATTATTGAAACTTTAAGTAATTTTCTAATTTCTTATATATAACACGATTACAACTTTATTTTTGGGTAAGAATAATATGATTACAACATCAATAGTTGCTTTCTTATTAATGATCATAACACTTAACTTTATTTAAAAGAGTGTCTCTTTAATTATAGAATAAAAAATATTTAAATTTAATTACTTTAATTAACCATGGTCATTAGTTTTAGATTAAATAGACAAAACTTTGATAAGTGGGCAATATTCTGATTAGATCATGAATTGTTTTATTATCAATTAGGACAATCAAGTGGTATGTGGGGTCCATGTTGAAATGCAATTATGAGTAATTTATAGTGGGAACTATGAACAATTCAAAGTATAAAATGATACTTGAAAAACTAACATTGAAAAGGGGTTAAATAATTGTAGAACTATATTCTTTAATTTATCCTTATTCTAATACTTATTCGAATAGAAAATATCTAGCTACATTTTTTATTACCTAACAAAGTATTTTGTTTTGTCACAAACTAAAGCTACTCATACATTATAAAGATTTAAGTTCAAATTCTATCTCGTTTAATTTAATTGTGATCATAACTGCTACATTATACAACAACGGTGAAGGATTCAAATATTATATATTATTGTATTTTAATTTAATAGTTGTATGATGAAAGCAAAGTTTGGATGATTTTTGTGTTTGATGTAACAGATTGAAGCACCGTGGCCCTGACTGGAGTGGGCTCCACCAACATGGTGACTGTTTTTTGGCACACCAACGGTTAGCCATAGTTGATCCTGCTTCTGGGGATCAACCACTCTTTAATGAAGACAAATCCATCATCGTCACGGTAGGCCATATAATAGTATATCACATGTTCATCTTCAATTATGTTTATGAAACACCGACACTTTAAATTGAACAGGTGTCCGACACATATTAGTGACATTGTATTCGTTATTGATATGTGTGATTAGATATAATCATTTTTATTGTATATGATCCTACATGATGTGTTTTTTTAGCTTATTGTTATTGTTCTTTTTGTTTTTTTGGTTACAATTATGTTTGTACTTCACTAAATCTAGGAAATTTTGGTTGGTGATATGTGTTCTTATTGAAAAATTAGGTAAACGGAGAGATTTACAATCATGAAGATCTCAGGAAACAGCTCTCTAATCACACGTTCAGAACTGGAAGTGACTGTGATGTTATTGCACACTTGGTTAGTCATCTTTGATTTAACAATTTTATTTAATCTTAAGACCTAATTTTAATGATTCATTTTAGTTTTGTATATGAAAGCATAGTGATTTAAGTGTCAAATCATAGATGTGCTAAAAATTGCATTCATTTCATATTAATGATTAGGCTATTAATCATGATTGTAACTTTAATTTGTTTGATTTACACTTTACATTCATGATTGTCTGATTGAACATGTGGCTGTTATGAAATTTTGTTACTAATGTTAATTTTTTTGAATAGTACGAGGAATATGGAGAAGACTTTGTGGACATGTTGGATGGTATATTTTCATTTGTTCTACTTGATACTCGTGACAACAGTTACATAGTTGCTCGAGATGCTATAGGAGTAACTTCCCTATACATTGGTTGGGGATTAGATGGTAATGTTTTATTGGATTTTTGTTTGTTTGAACTTTGAACAAATTTAAATTGAGAAAAGTTTTGATAAGTTTTTTTATGTGTTTGGATTCAGGTTCTGTTTGGATTTCATCAGAAATGAAAGGATTGAATGATGATTGTGAACATTTTGAGTGTTTTCCACCTGGTCATTTGTATTCTAGCAAAGATAGTGGGTTTAGAAGATGGTACAATCCTCCTTGGTACTCTGAGGCTATTCCATCAGCTCCTTATGATCCTCTAGTTTTGAGACAAGCCTTTGAGAAGGTATGATTGATAAAGGTCTAAGTACATAATTCGAATTCCAAATAAAATATAAGTGTTTGGTTATGTCAAATTTTATTAAGTGTCAAAGCATAAGTGTTTGGTTATGTCGATTGATTTCAAATTGCTGAAGTTCCTTTTATTTGGATTGGAAACTTGTTCATGATTTCAAATGATACATTGATTGTGATTACAGGCAGTGATAAAAAGGTTGATGACTGATGTGCCATTTGGTGTTCTACTATCTGGAGGTTTGGACTCATCATTGGTTGCATCTATCACTTCCCGCTACCTAGCAACAACAAAAGCTGCTGAACAATGGGGATCAAAATTACACTCATTTTGTGTTGGCCTAGAGGTCCATATTTATTCAAATTTATGAATCACTTTGCAAACTTTCTGTATTTTTATTTTTTTTAAAAAGATCTTCAATGTTGTCTTAATATTTGGTCTTGTAATGTTGAGTAGGGCTCACCTGATCTTAAGGCTGGAAAAGAAGTTGCAGATTACTTAGGAACTGTTCACCATGAGTTTCATTTTACTGTTCAGGTAAATACTACTTCAAATAGTACTTTTTTAGGTTATTAGTATCTTATTATACATGCGAGCCGTATCTCATTGAGTCACACTTGAACTCAATCAATACTAATCCTTAGTGTTTATCTATTGTAAACATGAATCTCGATCATAGTGTTGAATTCCGATTCACTATGATGAATATCGATAAAATTCAATAAATCACTACATAAATTTAGTGTAAGCAAGTATATTTTGTTGTCATATTGTAAGTCATTTTTCTGTTGTCTATGAATCTTAAATTATTTTGTGGTTTGTATATGATATATCAACTTATAGTTTATCTATGTCCAGTGTTTTTACTTAAAACTTATTAGTCACGTGTCTTACGATTTTTAATAAGATTTGATTTACGATTCGAAAAATAGTTCTTCCAATTCACGATATGAACCTCAATTTGATAACCATTTAGCTCACAATTTGGGTTACTTCAATTATTGAAATCAAGATTATTAAATCATTAATATTATGGTGTCATGTAGGATGGTATAGATGCTATTGAGGATGTTATATACCATGTTGAAACATATGATGTGACTTCAATTAGAGCAAGCACGCCTATGTTTCTAATGTCAAGGAAGATTAAATCACTTGGTGTCAAATGGGTAATCTCTGGTGAAGGATCTGATGAGATTTTTGGTGGATATCTGTACTTTCACAAGGCACCGGACAAGGAAGAGTTTCACAGAGAAACATGCCGCAAGGTTATTATTAGAATAATGATGTTCAATGTTAGAACAGAATATAAAGGGTTGAAGATTAATGATGAATAGCTATGTTTTGTTTTTTCATATGCAGATTAAAGCACTCCACCAATATGATTGCCAGAGAGCCAATAAATCAACTTTTGCTTGGGGTCTAGAAGCTAGAGTACCATTTTTGGACAAGGAGTTTATAAATGTTGCAATGAATATTGATCCAGCGAATAAAATGGTATGAGTAAAGAATGTCACTATTTTGTTTCAATGTTTGTAATGTTTTTTCAAAGTAAGCGGGTACTTATTAAGTTGGTTTATTTAAAACGTCTAGATAAAACGAGACGAAGGACGAATTGAGAAGTGGATTCTGAGGAAGGCCTTTGATGATGAAGAGAATCCTTATCTGCCAAAGGTAATTTGTAATTTTCTGCAATGTCCATTGATCATTTGATCTTTACAAAATAGCTGACTAAACTACCAAAAATTTATTTCATGCAGCACATATTATATAGGCAGAAAGAACAATTCAGTGATGGAGTTGGTTATAGTTGGATTGATGGCCTTAAAGCTCATGCTGCAAAACATGTATGAAAGCCAACATTTTAGTTCAATAATTCAGTGATATAGTTAGCTAGTCACAAAATTTATGTTCCTTAAAATTTCTTTTTGACATTTTCCAATAGGTGTCTGATAAAATGATGCTTAATGCTGGTAATATCTTCCCCCACAACACCCCACACACAAAGGAAGCATACTACTACAGAATGATCTTTGAGAGGTTCTTCCCTCAGGCAAGTTAATTTATCAACTCTTCTTAATTTCTTGCAACCCTAAACACTGAAAATTTGGATTGGAAGTGTGTTAAACACAGACACATATGGTTACATTCAATCGCTTTTATTTTCTTAAATTATTACCGATGTCTAAGTGCCAATATCAGTGTCGTATTTGATGTTTGTGTTTGTGTCTGTGTTAGTGCTTTGTAAACCATAAGACAGCATAATTTAATAAGGGTTGATTCAAATATTGGTGTTTCTTGATTTTGTTATGCAGAACTCAGCAAGGCTAACTGTTCCTGGAGGACCAACTGTTGCATGTAGCACAGCAAAAGCTGTTGAGTGGGATGCTGCTTGGTCTAACAACCTCGATCCATCTGGTAGAGCAGCACTTGGAGTTCATGATTCAGCTTATGAAAACCAGAACAACTTTGTCAACAACAAAACTGTAGAATTTGAAAAGATTATACCAATGGAACCTACGCCTGTTGAAGTTGCCATCCAGAGCTAGTTTGAGCTGTGACAACAAGAAGTGACTGTGCTAGAATGAAGAATAATAATTAAAAAATTAACATGAATGAAGAATTTGCCTGCTGTATAATTTTATCTATAGGGCAAATGATGCTATATAAGATAAGGCTTTCAATAAGTATTGCATCTTGTATCATTTTGAATTCTGTAATTTGAACTGTTATCTTAATCTATTTGGTTTCTTCACAAAGCAATGTGTTACCTGGTATATATTGCATAAAGTTTTTATATATTGGACCAGTTGAAATTTTCATTGTCACCTAACATATTCACATAAGCATTATAACTTCATTACTCTTTACATTAATTAATCAAGCAACATAGAAAATGTTTTTATCAGATAAAAAGTTATTAAACGGTGAACACTACCTCAATGTTACACTACTGTAATTTGATGCCTCCTTATATATTTATATAACTTTGCAGTTAGAAAGAGTTGCAATCACGGGTAACTCTTAAAAAGATAGTAATAATACAGTAAGAATTACAGCTATGTAAATTACCTAGTGATAATACTAATAAAATTAATTAATAGAATAAAGCAACATAGAGTAGTTGATTCCAAGTATCAGGCAATCCAGGAAGACACCAATGACTACAATCAGCTGAGTAATGATAGCTAGCTCTCTGCAGTGGACTCAATTCACCACTATAAATTGAAGGATGTGCATCTTTTCTCAATGCTGATAACTTTGTGATGCCAAGAAGATACGCAGGATTGCGCATTTCGCGTATCACCATATCCACTACTCGCATTTGTCGATGAGTGTATGTTTCTTCTCGAATGTCTGTTGTTGTGCCACTAATTGGTGATGTTTCACCATAACAATTATTTGCTGTCATCACTCTTGTTGTTCTACCGCCAGCTGCATTCCATTCACTTTCGCTACATATCATTGCAACCAAATCTTAGCATAACTTTTGTTTTGAAAATCATACATACTAGCTTAACCAAACATTAATGTAATGAAATTATATTACATTGTAGCTGTCAAATTTGAAAAAAACACAAATTGTTGTATTTAATTATTTTTGTTACATATCATATCAATGCTTGTATTGTAAAGAAGCTAATTTGGTTGATGTCACAAAACTAAAGAACCTATTTTATTTTTTACTTAATATTGAACTGGACTGAATCTGGCATTCAGTATTTTACATAACTGAACATCTTTATGAGTCATGTTAGCACCCTGACCCATCAGATTATGAGCTAGTTTTGAAAAATAACTCAATTTGGTAACAATGTCATATTAATACTAGTAAAATGATGTAGCTTATTAACCACTAAATTTCTTGGGTATACTTTCTTTTCTAAACATGAGTGGGATAAGGCTTGTTTCTGCTGCTATACTTTCTTTTCTAACTCTAATTTATTTGCAATGCATGTTTATACCAAAAAATATCATTGAAAAATATTTAAAGACTTTTAATCACAACCATTTTCTTCCCGATTGTTATTTAGAGGCTTAAACTGACATATTTTCTTGTAAGCTCTGCACATTGAAATGCAGATTCATAATTGTGTGACCAGATGACACCGACAAACAAGCCAATAATTTTCAGCCACAGGATGGAATAATCAACTAATTGCAAGAAATGGGCATGATTGTCAAGGCTAGTCAAAAGAAAGGTCTCACTTCCAGCTCTAGATTCAGCTCATTAGATATGTATGCAAATGGGAAAATTAAAATTTAGTTTGACTTAAGGAAAAAGTTAATTTGGCAACTTGCTTCAAATGTCTTTAATAGTTTAGATTCAATCCATTTGTACAAAACTAATTGTATAAGGATTTAATTTATATATATTTTAGTGTAAATGTTTTTTATACTGTCATTGAATTATAATCATCAAATAATTAAAAATATTTGACTTTAATTATCATTATTTTTAAAGTCGTACATTAGTTGGGATTTGTCGACATCTTAATTTTTTACACTATATAAAAATTATTCTCATAATTTAATGAGGTATAAAAAGAGAGACAAAAAGAAGATAAAAAAAATAGATGTACAATAACATATTTAAATATATATATATATATATAAATCCACAATTAGTAAATAAAATAAAAATAGAGACAGAAAAGAGTCCTTACTTGTAGTGTGTGGGAGAAATAGCCTGGAATAACACATGGGTTCTACTTCTATCAATATTGGTATCAACCCAATTAGCCCATGTTTTCATACCCCTTTCCAAAGCTACCAATCTATCTATGTCATGGTAATATTTCCCTGCTAATTCTACATAATCCCACCTGCACTCAATTAATCAACAATATAATAAAAAAATAAAAATAAAAAAATAAATTTCTTCAAAACTCAATTTTTAAAAAAGAAAATCCAAAATGTAATTTTCTTATAGTATTTTATTGAACAAGCTTAAAAAAGGGAAGTTATTATTATTCTTGCCTACCCTTGAAGTGATCCTTGATGAGTCCACCAATGTCCTGTGTTGAACAACAACACATGAGCACTCTTCCATGTGTCACCATTCTTATCTACCTTTTCAAGCCTCAAAATTCTTTTCCCTTGGACCACATCCACTTCCACCAAAAAAGGAGTTCTATAGAATGAAATCTTCACACCATAGTCCTACACGTGTACCATAACCATATCAAATCAAATTTTAACCACTTGCCTAAAATGTTTCTCTTGTTAACATTGTCAAATTCCATAGAATAGATCACAAAGATGATATATGCAGTATATAACTATGTATGAACTTGACAAATTTAATTCTTAAAAATATTCTGGGGACCCTCACATGCATACTATTGTTACATTTATTGATTCAATTGAAATACTTTTTCAACAGCTTCTTTGTCTTATTACCAAAAAATTGACCCTACCTACTACCCTTTATGATTATGAATGAAACTTTCCAAAGTGGGAGACAACAATTTTGCTGCTGGAAAAACAGCATAATTTTTAGCTCTTCCTTTTGAACCAAAATCTAAATCTTACCTAAAAAATAATTGGGTAAGTGCCATTATGGTTTAAATTTTACTAACAATAGAAACAATGTGAAATGTTTATCAAAAATACCAAAGCCAGTTTAACAAAAGACCAATGTTTTTAATTCCATACACAAAAAATACAATGGCTATCGAGACCTGATCAGTTACATTTGACTGTGATTTTTTGTAATTGAGTTTTATTAGTTAAATTTGACTCCAATTTTTTATAATATTAATGATAGCAATTAGATGACAGCCAAAATTTAAAACCTCAGGTTAGCAATTAACATAATTTAAAACCTTGATTAGCAATTAACATAATTTAAAACCTTGATTAGCAATTAACATAAAGCTCAGAATTTTTTTAGGCTTACCAAGAATGTGAAGGTGGAGAGAGGATCACCCCTGACAAGTTGTGTCTGACCATGAGGTGTTGCAGCAGATAGCATACAAATCAAAGACTGCCATTGGTTCCTTCCTAACGAATCACCAACAAACATTACATTTTTTCCTTTCATCTTCACCAGAAACTCAACCCCATTAAACCTACCAATACACAACGCCAAAAAGCACCATCATTCAAAACTACTACTTTAAAAAAAAAAAAAAAACACTAAACACACAATTAAAAAAACAATCTTTTATCCGTAAGACTTAGCTCAACTGACAATGCCAATAGTGTTAGGCTGAACATTTTCTATGGTGACCCGGGTTTGAATCTGAGATCTCCATTAACTCAGGTGTCAATGCCGACATTGTTAGACTCAACATTTTATATGGTGACCAAGGTTCGAACCGGAGATCTCGACATTGCGTGTGTGAGTTTATTAGTGTTGTTTATCATTTCGAGACAAACAAAAAAAACACAATCTTTTGTTGTTGTTGTTACCTTGGGAGCTCACAATTGAGGGGTTTCCAACGGTATTTAAGGTAATCAGAATCTGGGCGACCATTCCTTTGACAATTGAATTCTGGGTCTATGATTTTACAGCTGGAAGATTGATAAAAAGGGTAACTTTCATCATGAACCCAAGTTCCCACAAACAATGAACATGTGCTATGGTGATCATGATGATGATGAAAAGAAGAATAAGCTTTTTGGCATTGAAGAGAAAGTAGGAAAAGAAGAGAGAAGAATGAACAAGATTGGGAGAAGAGAAAGGCCATTGATAGAGAATGGATCAATGGAAGAAAGGGAAAACCAAAAAAGGAACTAATACAGAAACAGAACAAAAACAGGTAACTGTTTTGTGAGGAAAGGTATAGAAATGGTGTGTGAGGAGAGAAAGGTTGTTTCTTTTGTTGTTGTTGTGTGCATGTGAAGGTGGATGAACAACGTGGTCACGATGCAACTTTATAAATTGGATTTTTTATGAGAAAATATGATAGTAGGAGATGCAATTACATTGTAAATTTTTACTGTGAAATTCAATGAGAATCTATCACTGTAACCCACACTTGTACTCCAATCATTATTCTAAATTACACTTAATTTATTGTCTTTTTTATTTTGGGTTGGGTTAAAAAAAATATAATTTTGTTCCTGCAAATAAGGATGACTTGATTTTGTCAAAAAAAAATTATGACTTAGTTGAGTCTAAACAGGACCCGAATTATCTCCATTAGGGAAATCACATAATCATGCACATAATTTAGATAGTTAATTTGAGATTTCATGGTTTAAATTATTCTTTTATAAAATAAGTTTTAAAAATCTTAAAATTTGATTGAAATTGAAGGTTAAAAACATCCTTTATTTCCAATTGGGTGATGTAATTACTTAAACAATAATGTCTTTAAATCTTAACGGATAAATTTATTATTTTTTTTAAGATAAAAAAATATATTATAATACTAGTATCTTATTTGCAATTTGAAAAGAATGGACATCATATTATCATGGTTACAACTTCAATATATATAATTTTTTTTTTGTTAATTCAATATTTGTATCTTTATTCATAGAGTTTCAAATTTATAAAAAAAATATCATTTTTATAAATGTGAGTCAATTAAAAAACATCAAACCTTTATATTCGGATATATATTTGTTGTGATGAACGTTGTTCATAAGGGTCATATCTTTATGATCTCTTCTATCTATTTTATTTGATTCGCTCTTCTATTAATTATGAAGTATATATTCATCGATTATAATATTAATATGTCTAATATCGATACTAATAATAATTTAATAAATTAATTAATTGAATGTAATCAAAACTTCAATGTTGATGTAGGAACACTAAAATGATCAGAAATAAAATGTTGGTGTTATAAGTTATTGAAAATCTAACAAAATTCTACATGAAAAAATCTTGTCAACATTCCCCTTTTTCCTTTCTCTTATGTGTTTGTCTTTTAGTTATTTTTATGGTTCAGTCTTGCTATAGGATGTCCAAACCACCGTTAAAATCTTTAACAATTTAAGAGTTAATATGAAGAATGAGTTGTGGCAGGATAGCCTACTATTTTTCTGTCCTCTTTCCTTTTAGGACAAAGAAACACTCATGATACTTAGATTCCTTTTCTTAATTTTGGCGCTTGCATTTAATTGAATATCTATTTATTTTGATTAAATCATATTTAATCTAATTAAAATTTCTTTCATATTTATTTAATTAAATCATATTAAAAATAATTAAATATATATATATATATATATATCCTAAATCATGTTTGATATAAATTACATCTATTTAAATTAATAAATTCTCATTTATATGACAATAGTCTTTCTTTTTACAATTATGACAATGATTTTAAATGTTATATTTTTACTAAATATGTACGGTATCTTAATTTTTTAGTTTTTAGGAGAATACGATTATAATAATTTAAAATTTGATGATGAGATAAATAAATTCTAATAAAAGTTATTTCAATTAATATTTAAATTTAGATTCAATAAATGATTTATTTTTAATTAAAATTTATTAATTGCTTGAAATAAATAATTTGATTCTATTAGATATAATATAAAATAGGCTTAATTGCAGTTTTGGTCCCTCTATTTTAGCTCAATCACGAAAGTAGTCCCTTCATTTTGTTTCTCACCAGTTTTGGTCCTCCAAACAGAATTTTGGTTTAAAACTTTATGAAATTTTCTTTTTTTTGCATTTATGTAAGTCACATCATGTCTCAAGATCTCATTTCCAACAATTGTACTTAAAATATATAATCATAAACGGTGTAATACGACTTTAAAAAATGAAATTTCATCAAATTTTAGACTAAAATTTTGTTTGGGGACCAAAACTGGTGAGAAACAAAATGGAGAATTACTTCGCGATTCAAGTAAAATAGGAGGTCCAAAACTTCAATTAAGCCTATAAAATATTGTAATCGGTGTTTAATATCTAAAGATGCTTGTTTTCTATCCAAAACTATTGATACTATATCAACCTTCCATGTAACTACAAATATGTGTAGTTAATGTTCTTTTATCAAGATCTTCTAACACGGGACATAACTGTGCCATCTTCGTTATGGCCAATTATATATTCAAACACCAAATGAATCTAATATGATATATTCATCTATTTTAGGATTTTTTTTTTAATATATCTTCTTTTTCAATTTTTTATTTTATTTTATATATTTCTATTTTTTTTACCTTGAGAAGATAGTAAAGTGGGGAGATGCGATTAATTGAACAATTTTTATTCTCTTATAAGAGTCGCATATGTTGTCTTATTTTTTTTCTAATAATATTAAATTAATAAATAAAAAACTAAATTATATTAAAATACATTAAATTAAAATATATATATATATATTCTAATTTTGACACATTTATATATATATATATATTCTAAAGGCGAGAGTTGTTAATATATTATATGTTTTTTCTTTTGACACATTTATTCAAACCATGTTAATTTTGATTTTTTTTTCTTCATATTTAATGTATTTTGTTTGAACTTATTAATATAATTTAATTATTTATTTATTTATTATTTTAATATTTCTTCATTTGTTAAAAAAGAATAAAACACAAGGCAACACATGTTGCAACCCCATAATGGGACTTATTAAAAAAGAGAAATTATTTTTTCTCTATATTTGAATATATATATTTTTTTAAAGAAGATATAATAGAAAAATACCTCTTATGTTAACTTTATTGTACAATATTTTGCGTCTCATGTATTAAAATCTCAAACATATATATTCATGTTACGAGAGATAGACAAATAATATCTACGTCAGTTACATTCTTCATCATGTTTCATTGTAATCGTAGATCTAATAACTAAAATTTATAGATATTCTATAACAAAAGTTGTTTGATATATAATACTATTCTTGATAATATGTTAACAAGCTTTTAACTATTAAACTTCTATTTATCAAATACAGAAAATAATTTTTTTGAACTGAAATAAATTACATAAAAAAACAACATAGTATTTACTTATGTATAATGATTATTCAATTCTGAAATTTGTCGACTGATCACTTAATTAAACAATTAAATTTAAAATTAATGTAAATTAATATCTTTATTTTATTGCATGAGTTTATATTTTGGATGTGAGTTACATTAATCAAATTATATGTATTATTGTATATATAATATATTAAATTAGATCACTTTTATATTAAAATGTGAGAAAGATGAATCTTGATTATTAATCAAATTATAAATGATCAAATAATCACGTGAAATAATGTATATATATATATATATATTAAAAAAAACAAAAAAAAACTAATACTCAAAACATTCAACCACTGAGTATAAAGTAGAGTCGCTTTTGATATTCACTACGAATATTTTTAAGAAAAAACATGCTATTGTTTAATAGATTTCATGATCATGTCAACTATTTGAAATGAGCACATTATTATAAAGATTTTTTTTAAAAGAGTTTAACGCAAAATTACACTACAACTTCACATTTTAAAATATCAAATGTTTTTGTATCAATCATATAAATTCTATATTGTGTTTATTGTTATAAGGATTATATCATGCAATTAGATGAATAAATAAATAATAAATGATGTTTGTAGATATATAAAATATACTATTAGACCGAAAAAAAAATAGTAGTCAAAAGTTTAATATATTTAATTGAAATTTAATTTAAATATATCAATTTTTTGAATATTTATTGAATGTAAATAATATTTAAATAAGTTATTATACAAGTAAATTCTCATAGAATAGATTGTCTCTATAATTCCCTCTAACAATTCGAAAATCATTGGGACGATATGGAAAATCACGTACATGATACCATAATTTATTTTGATTAGGAATACAGATCTGCAATTAGTTAATTTGATCCTATAATTATTTTTAATGCAATCTGGTTGAAGATCCGTAGAATATTTATAAGCATATCTCTTGAACAGAAAAAACATTTTTTTTTTGGTATAAAAGATACAGACAAATTTGATCTATATATTAGAATTTTTTTGGACATCTTATTTTTTTGCCGAAATTTATTAGTATTGACAATTGCATAAAAAATGCATAAATCCATCTTCCCAAACAAGCCCAAATCAGGAAAAAGAAATAATCAGCTCATTAATAGCTTTCACGACATTCCACCCAAAAAAGTCATTTGCTTAAAAGACATACTTACCCAAAAGCTCTTTTGGGATCATTTTCTAAAGTTAGAAAGTAAACATGAAATTATTCAAAAATTATATTTAAATTAATTGAAGAATATTTTAAACATACATTAAATATTAGGTCCGTTTATTCAATATTTTAAAAAAGTAATTTTGATTTTATATTTTTAAAATTGATTTTTCTGAAAAATTACTTCAAAGTAGCAGAAGTTTATTAGATTTATTTGTTATCAATTAAAAAAAAGTAATATTTATCATTCAATAAATTAAATATTCATTATTACATATTTTAACATGATAAAAATTAAATATTTAAAAAAATATATATATTTTTAAAATAATTTTTATAAAGAGTTTCTCAAAATAACTTTTCATTTTAATCATTTTTTAAAATTCATTATCCAAAAAAAATTATAGAAGAAAGTTGAAATACTTAAAAGTTATATTTTAAGATAAAACTATTTAAAACAATTTTTTGTTTGAAACTTTATTTTTATTTTTATTTTTTTAAAATATATTATAACAAAAAAATAAAATACAATAAAAATGCTTTTTAAAAATAATCTTATGGAATTTTCTTATATTTGGAACTATTAAACTTTAGATTTTTTTTTAATATTGAAAATTGAGAAATGAATCTATTTTCTATCAAACCTCTAGGAAATTCATCAACTAATTAAGCTCAAACATACACTTGCTTATGAAGCTTAAGAATTTAAGAATATACTAATACACTTCAATAAACTAGGATTTGCTCACTTCAAAGAGTCTTGTTCATCAGGAAAAATCACATAACAGTGAAAGTCATATCAATAGTATATTAATTAATCCTATTAACACCTAGATTATTTATCAATCATGTGACATGTTTAAATCACTATCACATATGTTATGTGCCCCTTAAAATATCCCAAGAACATCACCAAATTAGCATGAAGATGAACTTAACCTAAAAAGACTAAAGTTCCTATTTTACATGTAAAAAGAATTGTTCATACTCCATGTTCTCTGTCTGTCTCTTTCACATAATCTAATTTATTTTCTTGTTTGGTTTAGGAATTAGGCCTTGGTTGCCAAACTTGTAGATCCATTATTCCACTTTTGCCAATCCCTTCTTCTTGGTCGATTTCTGATATCGGACTTGACTTCTCAAAATCAATTCGACATTTGACAGAGAAACCAGCATCCTGTTGCTTTGTATTTATGTCTGCAATATGAAACAATAAGGTTGTAAATGTAATCCAATCAATGAAAGAATTACATGCATGTTTGAATTAACAGTGAATATGGAGAAGCCATTGCGACAGATCAAGATTCTGTTAAACTGACCGTCAATCCAGACATAGGAAACAAGAATCGTGAAAAAGTTACAAACCTCTAGTTATAACCGAATCCGGAGATGGAAGTCTTGTCAACATTTTCTGACACATGACAGTTCCTTGAAAATCTAGGAAAGAGTAATCCAAAAACTTTGATCTCTCAAAATTTTTCATCTGCACAAAGCCAAAGGAATTGGTCCATGTTTCTAGTACACCAGGAACAGCAGGTAAGACTAGCCTCTCCACCCCCAGTTGCTTTAGCTTCTGATGAAAAAAAAAAATTCAAGTGAGAAATTTGATAGTAAACTTTGGAAGATAACCATAACTTTTAGGACATAAATTTAAATAAGTAATCATTCTTGTACAAACATAGTATCTAATAAGTACATTGAATTTAAAGTTAGAAATTATATTAAAAGAACTTCAACATAAATTTTGATATCTTTTCAATTATTATTTGAATAAATCACGAGCTTTTGATTCATGTTTAGATTTTGTTTCTTGCGTTTCAAGGCTATTTGAAAGTGAATTTTCTAAAGCTACAAATAGATACACTTATACTAAGTCAGAGGTTGTACGTTTTATCGGCTTTTAAACCGCTCGTACCGCTATCAATACTCAGAGAAATTGATACATAAAAAATGAATAACAATTTGAATGCTACATGCCATATCAAGATCACTTGATGTATAGTTTATGTTACCTTTTCAAGCTCATCCATTAAAACGCGGCACATTCCAAGTCGTCGATACTGAAATCTGGTACCTATAAGGGGGACTTCAGCTATCTTCTCTCCAAATATCCTACAAAAATGAAATGGCTTGTTAAGGAACCATAAAATATTTAAAAAAATGCAACTTAAAAATGAAAAATGCAATCACAACTAGTAGCAGATCCTATACTCACCTAACAGTTGCCACACTAACCAATTGTTCATTTTTCTCTAGAAGTACGGTATAGAAACCCTGGAAGTTTAGTCGATTGAGCTCGGACCTGTAAGGTTCCAAAGTACATATATATCAGGCAATGACTCGGTACGAACATAACAATAATGTATATAACAATTTAGAGATAAAATATCATGATCACAGACTATGTATACTTGTGAACAAATCCTTTAGTGAAGGAAGGGACTCAACGATGTACATGATCCGCACATTTTAAATGAAACAAATACTGATCAAAACTAGGGCTTTGAGGCACCAACATAGTTACGATCTCAAACCCTATAGTAATGTTTTTGCATGCCATCTTGTTTGATTAAAAAAACTAAGCACGTAAAGAGTTGAGAGCCATATGTTCAAATCCATTAGAATCATTGAAATTCAAAAAACCAAAAGCATAACGAAAGACTCAACGAGAGCCGAAATACTTTGTTTACTCTTCAAATAATGGCTCACTACTACTCATGATACCATCCAAGGGCTTAGATTTTTCACAATATGCTTGAAGAGAAGAAATGTGTGCAAAAAGTTAAGGAAACTTTTTTATTAGTATCTTCATATAAATATGACTATAGTCCCATAAATTCCTCCTGCATGATAAACATAAAACTACAAACTAGGCACTAACTAATGCAAGAGAAAAATTTCTAAATTCTATTGTATAAAAATAGTAGAGTTTTGTTTTCCTTATGAGAAAATTGATAGATCATAGAATCCACAGTAATAATATTGACAGTAATTAAAAGTTGGATGCTTTATACATGAATTCTGAGTATTACAAACGCAGTATGCAAAGAATCCTAATAAAATGTTATGAACATAAATTTGAAGGACAGGAGTTTCTGACCTTTGGTTGAATAAAACATCTTCAACGATATCTCTGCTAGAGAAAGGGTTATGTAAGGGCTCAAAACATTCATGCATCACTGAAAGTGCAACGTGGAGTTTGCTAAAACTCTCTTCCGGTAAGTCATTTTCAGCACTGCCAGCACCACAATTCTCGGAGTTGACATACTTTACCAATGTCCAAGTTAGATTGTCTGCACCAACTAAAACCGGCTTTCCCAATAGATTTTGGAGGCCCGTGTAGATCTGCGAGAGTGTACACGCGTAAATGTAGTGTATAATCATAACCATTGTCATAAAAACATAATTCTAGCAGTATATATATTGAAGACTTAGAGCCTTAAATGTTTTCTAAAGAAATTAAATGAAAAAAAAGGGATGAAATGAAATGAAAACACAACTTCAAGGCAAATAAGGCATAAACAAATCTTCATGCAGATTGAGATGAAACTTTTTCTAAAATCAAAGAAAAAGAGGGATGTGGATTTAACTTACCCGTTCACACTCTTCTCCACATAGCCAATTTTTTTCCATATATCTTCTTGAATTTTCTTTTGCTCTATTTTTGAGGCACTCAACATGATCTACATAGAATTGAAGAAATTTTTCATTGGTTGAAAAAAGTTATATATTGCAGCAAAACAAAAACACATTCCCAAAGGAATGGATGAAATATTGAAGCAAATCTATCTATGAGCTTACATTTATGTTCACACTGAATGCAAGAAAGAAAATGTCCATCCTTAGCCTCTTCAATTTTGTTTTGGCCGCAAATCCCGCATTGGCATGATGGACAAAACCAATCACCATCAGGGATATCCTACACATCCAAAGAAAGAACTTAGTACACATAAATGGAAATGAAATATAGCAACAAGATAGAACTTAAATATGCCATGATTGAAAAGGAAACTAGTTAATTACCTCCAAATTAAGACACTTCTTATGAAACGAGGAGGGGCATTGGTCGCATAAAATGAGTTCGCCACCATAGTTACAAACAGAACAAATGTTGTCATTTTCACCTTCGAACGGATCACTGCACGGTTTCTCCGCAACTTCCTTTTTCCTATGGTCTTGCATTACTTGCGTCATGCAATCTAACAGTGATCTACCATCCTTCAAAAAGATACAAGCAGAAGGCCTGAAGTTACTACTTCCACCAGCATGATTTGCAAAGCCTCTAACGCCATAAACCTTCTGACAACAACTGCACCTGATTCCTTCTTGAGTTATCCTTCCCTCGACCATGGGAGCGTTCCCTTTTTCGGTTTCCCAGTAAAAGACCTTGTATTTTGGAAACAGAACGTTGCAATCTATTAACCAAGATATAACATTTTGAGGCTTTTGATGCGTCAAACCCAACACCTTCTGCACCCTTTTGCTTGACCTTAGCACCCGGCCGGTATCTACTTCATTCTCCTCTATGCTCTTTGGTTGGCTAGCCTTTGAATTCATGGTGCGTTTGTATGTTCTCTTCACAGATGATTTACTTGGCGGAGAATTGTCTATAGTATGCAATTCAGGCTCTTTTTGAAGCAATTGAAACACACTCACCAATAGATCATTGTCACCATCAACATCAGCATTAGTCCATTCAGGAATCTTTGCTTTAAGGTATAGTCTGCACGCGCCTCGAAGTGTGCCTAAACACTGATTTTGTGGAGACTTGTACAAAGTTGTCTTCCTTCTTTCAGTTGGGTAGTCAAAGATCCATCCTTCTGCTAATAGATGTTTTTTCGCCTTCAATTTCCATGTCCTTTTTTCAGCCGAGTTTCTCTCTAGTGCATGAAAGTAATATTTAACGACAGCTATAGGACATAATTCAGGTTCAACTTCAACTATCACTGGAGAAGGTTTCTTGGTTGGATGGTTAACATCTAAATCCTTTTTCATTTGAGGTGGATCAGAAAGCAGATTTAAAATATTGTTGTCAAATTGCGAATGCATCCTATTGCGATCAGTTTGAGACGGCACAGGCTCCTTTAGCAAAACTTTAGTAACTTGAAAAATCGAAGCGTAAGCCTTCTGATCGAGTTTATCAGGAGACATGTACCGGTATCGTTTATGTTGAAAAGATTTGTTTTCAGTCCACTCAATTGTCCATCCTAGATATGCAAGATGTTTTCTTACTTTCGTCTTCAAAAGCTCCCGAACCGTCTTGCTCCTACATCCAACTGCATATTCATTTATAACTTCAGGACAGAATTCAACTTCAGACATTACCAGAGTTTTCCAAACTACGGACTTAGAGCGTCTCCGTTTTTTATTCTTATTCGAAACCAATTCGTCATCATTGCAGGAAATTTCTTTCTGTGATTCAGGCTCTTCATCCAAAAAAGTTTCCTTCTCAAATTCCTCTTGAACAGGAATGATACTAGTGCTACCACAGTTTTGATCAGTATCCAACAATTTTGAGGAATCAGCATTTTCCTTAGGCCTATCATCACAATGAACATTATCAGTGTGTTCAAATGACCCTCCTTCCAATAAGTTCTTCGGAACATTTAAGGCGGAGCGAACTTCACTTAGTGTGAGAGTATAGTATTCACCAATTACTTCCACAACAAGCTCTCTCCACAAATCCTTCACATTACAAGTCCATTCTCTAATGGTTTCAGCAAAATCCTTTCTTATCCTAACATCATACCAAATCTGTTTCACCGAAACTGCAACATAGGATACTCTCTCACACTCCTCAAACAACTCAAGAAACACCCATTTCCCTCTTGGCAACCAATTCTCAGTTTCTTCATCCCAATCTTGAGTGATCCTCAATTGTTGAACTCCAACCTTCATTTCATCACCTAAATCAGGGAAGAAAATGCTCCTCTCCTCGAATCCGTCGTTTCGATCGAATATGACCCCTTCCCACCAAGCTTCCTGATAATTCACATCAACACAGAGTCCGAATGAAAGTTCCTTTATCCGAAACTTGATAGGAGGAGGTAACGGTCTAATGAGGCCGCGTTCATAGCCACAATTTGAAACAGAAGAAGAATTAGCACCATCCAAAGCACTTGAAACATTCACCACTTCCACAAGATAGTCTGATTCATCATCATCAAGAATATTGTCATATTTGACATAACGCTTCATCTTTCCGCACCGAATTACTTTCCCTGGATGCCATGATCCCAGAAAACCTTCCTCCAAACTCCTCAGCTGAAAAAAACAACAAAATAACTTTTAAAATATTTCCCATGAAGTGGAAATTTCAGACGAAGGAAATCTCAATCACTATTCTCAACATGCATGTTATGTCAAAATAATAATAATCAAAAAACCGTAAAATTGTTAATAAAGGAAATAACATTGAGTCCACATTATGTTACCATAAACAGTATCCAATTCCCAATTCATCATCACTTGCATGAAATCGAAAACGTAGTTAAAAAACAAGGAAATGCAGAGCAAATTAAACAAAGGTGAATGATAATTCAATTCAATTATGAAAACAAGAATCATGGAGTATCACATCAAAACCCACCGAAACCACAAATCAACAACAGAAAATCAAAGAATCATAAACAAAAACACAAAATAAAATTTAAAAAAAAAAACATGAAAAAAAACAGATTCTTGATATAACAGAATTGTAACAATTTGGTAAAAAAAAAGAAACAAAAAACCCTAAAAACATTACATCACAAAACCTAAA
>JBBPBS010000361.1:2392588-2412612 GCA_037974835.1 Cicer judaicum
TGTTATAAACCTGCGGGAAATGATAAGAACAATAATTTATTCAATTACTTTTATAAAATTAAAATATAATAAAATTTAATATAAAAACAATTGACAAAATATAATCTAAAATATTAAAATGTAAATCTAATACAATATAAATATAAAAATAGTTAATATAATTTGATATTAAACTTTAAAATAAAATATTAATAATTACTTTAAAAAATATTTATAATATTTTTATATAATTTAATAAATTAATATTCAAAATTATGAAAATTAATTGAAATTTAAAAATAAATATAATTTATTTACAAGGATATTTTTTTCCATTTACATATAATATATATGATATCTCTATTTATATTATAACAAATAAAATAGAGTTATTTTGTAACTCATAATTTTTAATTGTTTACATAGTAGTGTTAATGAATAATTTTAGATATCTTGTCTCTGGTCTATCACGAGCATCATATCTTTAGGCATCTTTATATCATATTTTGTTTATTATATCATGCGTATAAAATGGACTCTAAATTTCTATGAATTTTGTTGTGGCATTGCTTCCTTATTTCAAGCATAATAATAAATAATATCACAATAAATATTCATAAATGTTCATCGTCATGGACATCTTGATTTTCATGTTTCCCATCTAAGAATCTGGTTCATCTAAAGTATATAAATAACTTATTTTAGAAAATAAAACGAGTAATATAAACCGTTAATAAATAAGTCAATAATTGATATAATATGTATATGCATGACAAATTATAAATAATTGTAATTGACTCATCTAAAATGAGAAGTTGATGAGAAGAATAAATTGATAATTGATATTATAATCACTTAAAATTGATCATGCATGTGTAAAAAAATAACAACTACTAATTTTATGATCAATTATTGACATTACTCACTTAATTTTTTAAAGTGAGTTATTCACTTAAGAAACTAAATCCTAGATAATTATAATATTTACCATTGATTAGTTTCCTTTACTAACTTCTGACTTTATATGAGTAAGATTTTTCATCTAATTTCCCGCTTTTTTTTAATCCGTCCAATATTAATCATGTCTGAAACATTTAATGCTTTAATTAATTTTATTTCAACATTAATCCTGATTAACCCAACTTAGAGCAACGAAAACGATCTTAATTACTATTCAGATATTCATACTTAAATTTGATCCCTATATTAATACTACCTATACCCCTTATTATAAACACTAAATTTCTCTAAATATAAATATTATTTCGTTGTCTTAGTGCAACATTATTTTTATTTCTCATCGACATTTTAATTTTTCATTTTATTGTGTTGTTTATTTTTTTAAATTGACATTTCAATTTTAATTTAATATAGATTCAATTAATAATATTTATGTCTTCAACGCTACAATTTTGGAGACATGAATATTTCAAACACTTCATATTTATCATATTTATAGACTTTATCACATTTATAGACATGTTGTTATGTGTTATTAACCATAATTTTGTAAGTTTGTTCACATACTCATCATTTTTAGTTAATAACTTTAAATAATATTATTCTTGATCGATGTAATTTATATCAATTTAAATGAATACTGATTTTAATAAAAAAAATATATATATTTCCTCCTCTTTTGTCAATACAATATATATATATTATCTGCGGCTATCCGCTAACCTACCCATATGTCTATAACATATTTTTTCCACATATATCAGTAGGTACATATTTTTCTGTCATCTATAGTAAAAAATATACATAAATTCTATTCAATCACATATATCAGTAATAATATTTTTTACCAATATTTATCGTTATTATGGATCGTGTACTCTACCAAGTATCAGATATAAGTAAAAAAGTAGTCATAAATTGTATTTATATTTTTTTTGAGGTAATATTTTTTGTCTTAGATATAAGCAAATATAACTAACTTTAAATCTATTTAATGATATCTATCCAAAAATAGTTTTCAATTAATATTAGTTTTATTTCTTAATTACTAGTTTATTCTCATGGAACAAGTTTCGTGAAAGATAATTTTGAGAAAACATTTATACTTTTACGAGGTTAAGAAAATTAATTGCATATAACTAATTTTTAAATTTCTAATAGATCAATAATCCTTTTATTTTCTTATATATCACATGTATTCACCATTCTTGAAATTCTAGAATCAAAGTATGAATCATTTTCGACACGTTTAATAAATTAGTCAAAAATAATAATTAAACATTTATGTTCATATACCTTTTTTTATTTAATTATAGAAATTTTAGGCAAAAATATACTTTTAGTACTTTAAGTTTAGTTCAATTTTCATTTAGATCTTTTAAATTTATTTTTTCACGATTTGATTCTTAAATTTACATTCCTTTGCATCATTAGCCTTTAAGATATATTAAATTATGCATGTAATCCTTTAAGTTTAAATTTTTTCTTAATTTACTATCAAAAAATGTTATGATCTAATCGAAACATCGTAACAAATTGACTGTCCAATCTACTTTGCATGTGAAGAAAGTTAAATACATTGATTAAGTGAATTGATATTTATTACCTTATTTTTAAGACTATACATGAAGCAACTAAAACATCACTACAAATACGAGGGAGGGGGAGGTTGAATAGAAATATTGCACTTTTCTTAGTTTCCTTTACTTTTAAAATAGTATCCTTTGTGTGAGGATAATAAATAGGTGTTAGAGGATAAATATTCAGAGTTGAAATGATAGTTAGACAAAATGAAGATAAAAGAGTATAAAGAATGACACACAAATTTATACTAATTCACCCAAAATGGGCTACGTCCAATCATCACTTACTTGTGAGTTTTTACTATGGCTCAAAAGACTTATCATCTGAAGGGATTCTTTTCACTATGTATGTTCTTATATTCACCAGACTTACATAAAAAATTTCTCTTTTTGTCTTACAAATCTTACACAACTATCAACAAGTTAACATTAACTTGATGATATACAAGTTTTATGATGTTTCTTGTGATTTTTGAGGATGAGATCATCTGAATTTGTAGAAATCATGATACTTCATCTTTGAGGAGAAGTACAACATATTCGTTGGAGACTTAGATGATTGCCCATGGTCTTTGTTTATAATTGCAAATATACCCTTAAGTTTCCCTTGTTATAAGAATGATGGAAGGATGAATGTTGCAGTCTATTCTCATATCTTAGTTGTAGAAGAATGAAACTTTTATTAATTCTGATGTGACTTGTGTTTTTTTTTTTTTTTTTCCTTTTTTCAATAATTGTAGTGTCTTGCCTTACAAGTCAAGGACATCACTTTTAGTACTTTGATACTTTTACTCATTTTCCCATGTGCGAGAATGAATATATAGAGAACAAAAGTTCATCCTCTCTTCTGTGTTATTTATCATCTGATTGTACAAGTCTTTTTTATCAATAATTTTCTTAGCTAGTTGTCCTTTTTGTTATTCATATTGTTTTGAATGTTTAGGCCAAAAGTACCATTATCCTCTCACAAGGGAAAAAATTCATATATGTAAATCTTCATCTTATCAAGAATGTAAATGATTTGTTTTTTAAAATTGATAAGAGCACAAATTAGATGACACATAATTAGAATCTTTAAAATAATTTTATTATCATCAAAACACTTGAGAAATTTTTTATCTTAACAATACACATGTTTAAATTGTTGTAGTGAAAATCAAGAAATATAAACTATTTTATAAGATTTGATTAATGTTTTCTAAAAGAATAGTATGAGGGACATATTGTTGCAACATTTGATAGAGTTTCAAATGTTCATAAGCTTTCAATTAAACTAATTGTTGTCAAAATTAAGATAAATGAATAACAGTGTAAATATAATGTAACTTAAATGACCAAATTATGATCAAATTAACTTAAAGGACTTAAGCAAGAAATTAAAGAACTATATGTGCAATTTTTTCTATATTCTATTCAAAAGATTAATTTATATGCACTAATGATGTAATTTTTTTACACATATATTCAATCAAATCACATGATAATACCACATTTTTCGTGGATTAGCCTCTCAAATATCTTCACAATAATCTAAACGAAGTCATTTTATTATATGCATTAAATTCTTCTATTCAGTGTGGGGTGTTTAAATATTATTTTTTACCAATTTTATGGCAACAGATGATAAATGAAGATATGATAAGACATTTTTTTTTTAGAGTAGATTCGATAAGAGAGTTAAATAAGTATTACCTCGACCTATATATCCATTTTATTAGTGTACAAGAATTTGGAAAAATAATTTGTCAAGAAAAGAAAAGTAATTTTTATATTAAATTTATCATCAACATTTTTTTTTCAAAAACTATCTTTTAATTATTAAAAGATAAAAGTAATTGGTCTTTTAAAATTTTAAATTTAATTAGGGGTATTATTATAAAAAATTAATTAATGTTTTTGAAATTTGAATAATGTCTTATATAAATGGAAAAAATATTTTTTACAAGTCTTCCATATAAAAAATATAAATTACTTTTTTCAGTTATTGAAAAGGTAAAAATATAAGATAAATAATTAAGAATACACTATAAATATAAATAAAAGACAGAGAATAATAATTATACCAAATTATTCTTAATAAGTATTTATCCATTTCCTTCATTTTTGAATATTAATATGAGATTCAAGTTCTTTAATATTGTAGAGTTGATAATCTTGAATACATCTTGAATTGTGTCTACTATTATGTGTGTTAATTGTTTTTATTCATCTTATTTTTTTATAGATGACTCAAAAAGAAAATATTAGCTCAAGCTTCCTTTAAAGAAAAATCGCATGATTTTACCGCATAAGGTAACTCAAACAGCTCAGTAGGTACAAGCAACAATTGATCAGTTGCCACTAGATGCCAATTCCACTACACCAACCTCACAATATGTGCGACATCCCACCCAACATGTAACTAGTTCCGATTTAATTTTCATTACAACATGAAGTTTAGGATTTGTTTCAAATTATTTTTTAAAATTTTATGTTGTTTTAAAATTGTTTGCAGGTGGTTACCGTGTAGGGTGGCATCGATGGCCCTCACCTCAGTCATTAAATCACAATATATTGATTTGTATCCTAACCGGGGAGCAATCCCATAATTAATTTTGGAACATTTGTTCGACAAATTCGGTGTAATATTCTGTTATATATCTTGTTAATGAGTTCAACTATTGTGTGGATACTAATTAATACATTATAAATGATTTGTAATGTAATGTTGCAAGATAAAGTTGCTTGAGCATAATTTTCAGATTATCTTCAATACAAAAGGATCAATACGTTTTTCTGATATGTTAATGCAAGTGAGAAAGAAGCGCTAGTGTCCGACATGGATGGCAAAATTGTTTGGAATGATCTTGAAAAGATATGGATGGATCCATCATATAAAGAGATATCAAATCGATCTAAGAAAAATTGTGCTTCTTCTAAAGGAGGAGCTGTCCATACTGGTGGATCCATATCCATTGTTGAACATACCATTCGGATGATACACTTTCTATGTCAAAGTCTTAATCGTATAACCATTTAATGTTTGGCTCAAGGACATGCCTACTATTTGCTATTTTTATTGTTTTGTTGTGTTGTTGTTTCAAAATGCAAAGAACTATTTTGCTGAAATATTTTGTTATTTTTCTTTGTTGGTGAAATGTGGCTCTCATCTTATTCACAGTTCTGCTATTTTTTATTTTTTGTAAGGTTGAAGAGTTAGGTAGAGACCCCACATTGGATGAGGTCTTTCTAAAATCTCACACTAAGAAGAAGGAAAACTCTTGGGTTGATGAAATAGAAAAAAAAAAATAGATGTAAGAAATATTAAATCTTTTATTCTTTCATTTGTATTTCTTGTAAAAGTAATTTGATTATGTTACATTATTTTCTATCTGAGCATGACACATTTCAAGGTAAGTTGTAGTAGGCCTCCAAAGGTGGGAAAACATCTAATAGTTGTAGTCAAGTGGTTAATGCATAAACTCGCTTATACATGTGGGTCCAATCTATTGGGGGAAAGAATAAAAGGCGTATTTATGGTACTGGAGATAGATCCTCGCTTTATAGACCATGTATCATAAGTCTAGTCCCAGATTCTCGTCAATCTAGAGGTTGCACCAATATCTTGTCTTAGCACTCTAACGAGATAGCTGCACAGATAGCAATATTTGTGGAACGAGCAAAAGTGGCAGTACATGAGGCACGAGAGGCGTGAGAGGAGCTAAGGAAATCAGAGCAACGTCGACAAAAGGAAGTTCAACAAACAGAGCATTGCACTACAGAGCTCCAGATGTAGCTAGCAATATTGGTAAAAAAAAATATTGCATCCATACATTCTGAGTCCTCCCGTCGTCGTCGTCGTCCAAATTATGATGGGGATAAGTCTAACGATGATGACGACAAGTAGTAATACTGATTTCAATGTCAGTTTTATTTAATACTTATGACTACATATTTTTCTTAGACTTGTAGGCATTATCTATATATATTCTTACAATAGTGTTATGTGTATTTTTAAACTTATATAGTGACAATGTGCTTATTTTGAGAATTATGTTAATGTAAATTGTCCTTATTTTGAGACTTGTGATAGTTAAGATGTGTATTTTAAAACAACTGTTTATATAAAACTTTACTTTGTTTTGACAATTATATTTTAACATGCTTACAATTTATTTTAAAAATATGTTAAAAGATAATAAAACATATAATATAATACAAAATAGAACGAAAACCCTTTTTCCATTACCCGCGAAAATTCCATAAGTAAATGATAATTTACCCACGGATATGTAATGGATAAAAGTTTAAATATCAAATAGAAATCAGTAGAATTTTTCACGGATTGTCCGTGAATAATATTACTAGTGACTTTTCCATCGGTGAATATCTATGTTTTTACCCACGGAAACTTGGTGAGCCATACTACCCATGGATATTCCTTAAGTAAGTATATCATACTTCTTTTCCGTCGGTAAATATTTTTCTATGAGCAAAATAGCTACGAACTCGTGTCCGTGGATAATCTATGAGTAATTTTACGGAGTTTCCGTGGATAAAGATAAAATCCGTCGTATGTAACAACAATTTTTCTTGTAGTGTTTACCAAATAAATAATAATCAATAATTAATGTTACTGATGATGATCAATAATTAATGTTACTGATGATGAGTAAGGATTATTAATGGATTTGAATGATAATTAATAGATTAATAAATAAATTCTTGGACTAGGTTGATAATTAATAGATTAGAATAACTATTAATGAATTAGATTAGTGAATTAATGAGTCAGATTGTTTAAGGTTTTAGAAAAAAAATTATAGTATTTTATTATTTTGTTATAATATTTTTAAAAATAAAACTTAAAAGGAAAAATTGGTTTAAATAATTTATTTTAAAATATAATTTTAAGTATTCCATTTATTTTCTACAATTTTTTTTTAGATAATGAAATTTCAAATAATTATTAAAATAAAAAATTATTTTGAGAAGCTCTTTATAAAAATCATTTTAGAAAAATACTTTTTTTTTTAAAAAGTAATTTTTATTATGTTAAAATATCTAAAAATGAATATATAAGTTATTGAATGTTAAAATTAATACTCATATTCTATTGTGTCTCACTACAATCCACCACCATCTTCCATTACCAACTCACTTTGGAGCCATTCACATCAATTCTTAAAGTTTTGGAGCTTAAAGAAAGTTGCATTACTGCTGATGTTGGTTATTCTTGTTGTTAACAATATTGTATCTCGTATTTTCTTTTTGTAATTTTTATTTCTATATTGATATGTGTTGTAATATGAGCTAAAACTTGTTGTAATTAAGAATTAATGAGGTTTTTAATGAAGTTTGCATTTTATTACGTTGTATTGTGATTTGATTCCTTTTAAATAAATTGTTTTTAATTCAATCTTTAAAACTTAAATTTATCACATAAGGTTTTATTGTTAGTCTTTTGTGCTTGGAAAAAGATAAAGATCAAAAGTAATTGATTTAATATGAATTAAGTTAATATACTTAGAACATATATTAAAGTTAAATGATTAAGAATAACATTTAAGTTCATAGAGAAAATGATTTGCTAAAATAAATCGTATCATGATATCACATGTAGTGTGTGAATTTACAGATGGTAATCACCCACATAAATCTGGTCCCAAGAATGCTACAATATACTAGTGCATGCAAACAAAATTGTCATTAACTTTAAATCCTTAACTACCTTTTATAATTCGAAATTAGAACTAATGTCTCTTACTAAACTTTGCATTTTTAATCATAAATTTATCTAAAAAATACTACTAAAAATTGTGTTCTTTTATTTCTATGACTAACAAATTATTTGTCTAAAAAAGTATTGAGATATGCGACATAATCAATCCTCGTTGGAACATTACTTTACTTACACTTTATTATTTGTTTTAAAATATATATATTTGCACGACTAATTTTACACACAACAATACCCAAATCGCATATATAAGTTTTGTTATTAAAAAGGATGCTGATGTTGGTAATTATGATTATAATAGCTTTTATAAAATACAAGTAGCCTTTAGTGAAAATAGTCTCCGTACGATGAGGTTTGAGGAAGAACCTAGCGGATGTTGGTGGACAAGTGACACCTGAGGCTGATGAAAGAGGAGTGTGATCCCTAGGATACGAGGTACATTAAATGAAAGGCTTCACACTTCTAGGAAAAAGGACACAAGAATTAATTTAATCACATTAGAATGACAAGGATCATGAGGCCGCATAGTTATGAAGCTATATACAATTGAATAGCGGCTTATAAAGATTAATTGGTACTACTTATACCAACCAGATACATCGTTTTTTGGTAGCTCATTACTAAACCTCTTAGTTAAGCTTACTTGACTTGGAACACTTTATGGTTGAGTGACCTTATGAGAAGTTTTCTAGAAAATGCGATGAGGACAAACACGATAAAAAAACTTGTGTTTGTTTGTAGAGACAGTCAAAATTTTTGAACAAAAATTTGCAAGTAATATAAAACAGTAAGACTGAGTATCGAACTCAAAGATTGCATTATACTATCGAATTATATTTAATTACTAAAATTGAACAAAATTTTTCTAAGTTGATTAACTAATTTTTGAACTAACAAGAATAATAGTATTGAACTTTTATAAGAAGAAAAATGTCAGACATGAGTTTCAATTTGAATCCAACCTTAATTCCTAATTTGATCTTGATTATTGAATTCATTTATTTAACTATTATTGATTTTTCTCTCTCGCTATTCTTGCCCCTAATTTTTTAGTGAGATAACCTTTAATTACAAAGTAAGTTCTAATACTTTAGTGGATTTAAGATTATAATTCAGCTTGAATGTACGAGAATTTTTGTATTGATCTATTGCCTCTATAAATATCTCAATTAGTTTCATGTGTCTGCACTTAGACTACAAAGTCATAAATTTCTCATTTCAAACATTCGTAAAGTCCACTTCCGTTTTAAAATACGAATCGTAAAACAATGTAAAGGTGAACAAACAAAGAAAAATGTTAATAACAGAGATGAGATATTCAATAAACTCATTCATAAACCTAAAATCAAATCACATACTCAAGAGTTTCATCAAGTTCTACTCATTCCTAACAATAAAGAGTTTAGTTACTCATGACAAAGGAACAAAATATAAAAATTAAAGAAGAATTGCAATAATTATTCACGAATGAATCTTGAAAATACTCTTTCAATGGTGTTAGAATCAGGCTCCTCTAAGTTTTCTTGACTATGACATAAGTTTCTACTCTTCAAATCAGTCAAAAAGAACCTAAAAAGTGATAAAATCGCAATTTTATGCATTCAACAACGCGCCATGTGCTCCAACGAATGCTAGGGGAGCTCTAGTGCTTATGGGATAGAAATAGATTGTTTAAAAAATCATAAAATAATGAAACAATGCAAAACTACGAAAAATATCTACTTAACTAAGAAAATAAGAATATAAAGATGTCATTAAATTCAAGAACTAAAGTCAACAAACAATGTTAAATAACTCCTAAAGTTAACTAACGATTAAAGATAAATAAATTTAAAGACTAAAAACCACTACGCCAAAAATGTCACTTAATAGCGCTCATTTACAGCGCTTACTAAATACAAGCGCTGTTGTAAATATATTTTAAAAATAACGGAGCTTATCACAACACTTTTTTGACAACCGCTGTGAAGAAAGCGTTGTTGTAGGGTTATATAGTGTATGCGCATAATGTTATAAGGCTTTTACAACGCTTTTCTCACAAGCGCTGTAAAATGAAGCACTTTCACGTATTAATTTACAGCGCTTTTTTCACAAGCGCTGTAAAAGACATGCGCTTTCAATCAATTTAACTACCTATTACAGCGTTTTTTTATAAGCGCTGTAAAAGACATGTGCTTTTAATCAATTTAACTACCTATTACAACGCTTTTTTCACAAGCGCTGTAAAAGACATGCGCTTTCAATCAATTTAACTACCTATTATAGCGCTTTTTTCACAAGCGCTGTAAAAGACATGCGCTTTCAAATAAATATCATTTACTTTTAATTAAATAAAAACAAATTTAAAACAAATTTACGAACCCTCATCACCTCTACTCTGGGAACCCTCATATCCTCTACGTATTGTGCGACCATCTACATTGTCTCAGGTATTTTTTAATTTGTTTTTGTCAAAAAATCTTAATTTTTTTAATAATTGAAAACTAATAAATTGTTATATATTAAATCTTTTTTTTTTTAATTTGTTGATATGTTCTATTTTGAAATTGTTATTAGATATGTTGATATTGGTTTCTTTTTGAAACTTGTTGATATGCTTTGAAAGCTTATTATTTTTGTAACTGCATTTATATAGGTCGTATAAAATGGATAGGAAATGGATGTCTGCCAATCGATTGTCAAAAGAGTATGAAATGGGAGTGAAATAGTTTGTTGAGTTTGCAGTGAAGAATGCAAAAGATCCAAATAGAGTCATTTGTCCTTGTTTAAAATGTTGTTTTGGAAAACACGTTAGAGAAGATGAATTAGAAGGACATTTAGTATGTAATGGAATTGATCAAAGCTACACATGTTGGATAAGACATGGTGAGAAAAAAAAAAGGAAACATTAATTTGGAGAATGGTTCGATATATGCTTCAACTGACTTCGATACAGATACATATGAGCCGGACCGAGTTGATGAGATCGCAAAAGCAGTTGAAGAAGATCTTCGAGATTGTCCTAAAATGTTTGAAAGTTTGTTGAGTGATGCAGAGAAACCATTATATAATGGTTGTACTAAATTCACAAGACTGTCGGTGATATTAAAGTTGTACAACTTAAAAGCGAGTAATGGATGGTCTGATAAAAACTTCACATAATTATTAACACTCATAAAAGATATGTTGCCAGATGATAATGAACTTCCCAGTCGAACCTACGAGGCTAAACGGATTTTGTGTTCTATTGGCATGAATTACGAAAAGCGTGTCCAAAATGCAATGTCTCTCGATATGAGAAGAAAGAATCTACTCCAACAAAAGTCGTGTGGTATTTTCCTATAATACCAAGATTTAGTCACATGTATCGCAGTGAAGAAGATTCAAAACACTTGACATGGCATGCAGATGAAAGAACCTTATTTCCACGACCATCTCCTTCATTTCAAACCTTATTTCCATCCAAGATCATCTCTCCCATTGCACACAATATATTTTCATTGAAATACGTAACCCTCATTACGTATTTCTTCAAACCATATTTCTGCGAACCATATTTCTATGAACTTTCTGGGAACCCTCTTTTCTTCGCATTTCGTCTTTCTTTGAACCCTCATTATTCAGGTATTGATGTTATTAATTTTTTATAATCATTAAAATGTATGTTGAGCTTGTTTAAGATATACTGATACTGATATGTACTTAGAATAATGCATGTTGAGCTTGTTGATATTATACTAAACTGCATGTTGAACTTGTTGTAGTTAAATGGATACAAACAAAGATTTAGAATGTCAAATTGAAGAAGTTGGCACCACTAAGACTTATGAAAATGAAGTCAAACGTGGTGCAACTATAATGTAAAAAGTCATTAAAGCAAGAAGCAATGACTTCAAGTTTAAGGTTATACTATACTATACACTGTTTGCTGTGTATTTTTTATCTTTTTTTAATAGCATGTACTTACTATATGAGTTTATTAGGTTGGCTGGAATGAGGGTGGTCAGCCAATTGACCCCAACAGCTCAATGTTTGTAAGTTACATTGGGGCTGTTGTTCGACAAAATATCCCAATTACGATTGATGATTGGAGAGATAAGGCGTTGAAGGATGCCAAAGATATACTATGGAATGACATTCAAGTAACTTTTTTGATCCACTCTTTTGTCATTTATAATTTTTTTCATTGAAATACTTTACTTATAATTTTTTTCATTGCATACTACTTTCATTGCATAATACAAATGCTGAAGCTCCAAAAATATATAAACATTATATATCAAATAATGAATGGAGTGCATTTGTATCCAAACATTCAGACCCCGCATTTGTCGTAAGTGATTAATTTATTAGCATTTGTGTTTTATTATTCATATTTGTAGCGTAATTTAAATTTTTACACAATTGCTATTTTTTTATATAGAATATTAGTAAGGAAAATCGCGAAAGGGCAAGCAATCCAACCCACTCATACAAAAAACCACGTATGGGAGAGTGAAACTACGAGTTGCAACGTCGGTCTCAAAAGTATTCCCGAGGTAATTAATTACTTACTTACTTATGTAATTACTTATGTATTAAACAAACTTATATATTAACCGTACTTATGTTTTAACTATTGATTTAGGGTGTCACTCCATGTGTGCTATACTTGTCCTCGCCTACTCGTCGGAAGGTGGGAAAAGGAAAATTGTACAATACTTCGGGAGAAGTATTGCACAATACTCCGATCCCTGTGGGCCATGTCAAAGTATCACATGTTGTTGCTTTGGAACCAACTGCACCGTTGCCGATACCAAACAACGATGGAGATATGTAGTTATTGGGCGAAGCTATTGGTAGTTACGCGACATGGCCCACACATCTTGTTGATATGTATGTTTAATTGATATGTATATTTAATTGCTGATTTTTTTCCGCTCCTAACTTTAATTTCACATTTATATTTAGATGTTGAAAAAGCCTAAAGGGAATGATAAAAATATTCCCAGAAACGAATCAATTACATCTCCCGAAAAGGTTTGTCACATTTATTCCCTAAGGTTTATCATTTTTTCAGATTCAATATACTAACATTTAACCTCATTTTTGTAGATCCAGTTAAATAAACCACCCGTACAGCCAAAAAAAGCCAGCAAATCTCAAAAATTGGAGGGTAATAGAGTTGGAAAACTACAAAGGCTGAAGGGTAATAAAGCTGGATCGGGGAAAAGTCACTGCTGCTGCTGCTCCTAAAATAAGTCAGCCATGCCTTGCTAAATACGGGGCGTGTCTTGACATCCAAGTAAAAAGGAACATGGGCAGCAACGACGATTCGCACATCATACCCATGAATAAAGCTATACTTGGAGATGAGTATGATGAATTTCTCGAAAAGGAGCACATTTACGAACTTCTCAACCATAAGGAGCTCAGTGCTACTGTCATGAGCTTGTACATAAGGTAAAAAATACTTTTAATTGCATTTATTGGTAATTAATTAAATGTATTGGTAATCAATTTAGTTTAAAATTTTCATTGAAGATTTTTGTATGAGAAGGTTGTGTGCACGCACAAATTGTACAATAAATACTCATTCTTGTCTCCGCATAAGCTGTCGATGTGCAAACTCGATCCAATAAATGTAAAGAATTACATTATAGATATGTTATTAGGAAATATAGAAAAGGATAAATTGTTCTTCGCACCATATAATTCATGGTACGTAATTATTTATTTATATCTTTTTTAATTGATGGGATTTTAATTTATTAGTTGTGTACAAATAAAATTACGTAACCAAATTTTTGTTGTAGTAGGGCACATTGGGTGCTATTTGCAATCAATGTGGTCTCTGAAGTTATATACTATTTGGATCCCTTGAATGACAATTACAACAATCACTCCGATATAAAGATTATGTTCGACACGTAAGTAATATTCATTTATTTCTTACACACACACACACACACACACACATATATATATATATATAATGTGTTTGTTAATGCTATAATAATCACATTTATACATTCGATAGTGTCTTACATGTTTTTCGAGCTCAAACAGGTGCTACAGTGTCGAAGCAAAAGTCTAATAAGATCATATGGATCTCAATAAAGGTTTGAAATATATGCCTTTAAATTTTCATTTACAAATATATGCTTTTACGATTAATGCACAAATATTTTATTGACTTATATATTTTATTTTACAGTGCCCTCGTCAAACAAACAACATCGACTGTGGGTACTACGTATTGTGATTCATGAAGGAGATTGTTGACAAGAATAAAACTATTATCCCAAAAACGGTACGGTATTTTCATTATATGATTTTCATATATAAATTATCTATATATTTAATACTAACTTAATATGTTCAATTTTTATATTGCAGTACTTTGACAATTCCAATCCATCATACTCTGTTAGTATGTGCTTGAAATGAAAATTATTTGATTTTCTGGGAAATAGCATGCTGCTTGGCAAGGGATCTGAATATTGTATGGTAGCTAGTGTATATTCTGTATATTCTGTTAGTTATTATATGTATATGATCATAGGACACAATATATGAACATGTATATGAATATGTAGTTAATAAGGTTGTAAATTAGGTTATATATATGTATCTGAATGTAATTAATTAGGTTGTAAATTACAGAGTTACAGAGTTACATCTATGTTAATTAAATTACAGAGTTTTGTTTTTTGTCTACTGATTGTGTGAATTGCTTATGGTATTTGAATGTGTTTTGTTGTTGTGTGAATTGATTGTGAACTGATTATGGATCAAAATAATTTTGGATAAAAAGATAAAAGACAGCGCTTTCTAAAAAAATGTCATAAAAAGCTAAAAAGCGCTTTTCAAAAATTTAATTTACAACGTTTAAAAAAAAAATTGCACATTTTACAGCGCTTTTTTAAAAAAGCGCAGTAAAATATACACCTATAATTCATATATTGGGTGTACATTTTACAGCACTTTTTCAAATAAGCGCTGTAAAATGCACTCCTATAATTCATATATTGGGTGTGCATTTTACAACGCTTTTTCAAAAAAGTGCTGTAAAATGTGCACCTATAATGCATATACTGGGTGTGCATTTTACAGCGCTTTTTTGAAAAAGCGCTGTAAAAGGCGCACCCAATATATGAATTATATTTGCAATTTTTACAACGTTTTTCAAATAAGCGTTGTAAAATGTGCATAATAATGCATATTATGTGCGCGCATTTTACAACGTTCTTTTTGAAAAAGCGCTGTAAAACGTGCATAACAAGCGCGCATTATATCTACATGTTTTATAACGGTTATTGAAAGTGCTGTTGTATCTTTTATCGCGCTCGATTCCACAGTTTTTTTTTTTTTTTTTAAAAAGTGCTGTAAATGTATTAAAAAAAGCACTGTAAAATCCTATTTTTCGCATAATAAATAATTAAAATATTCATTAGATGAAAAATTATAATTTATATATAGAGAATATATGAATAAAAGGAGATGTCAAGCAAAGTACATTTTTACACTATATGACAATGTGATGAGTTTGAAAGCAAATATGTGCCTAAACATATTCCAAAGTGGAGGATTTATGAATACTTGGATCATCAATTGTATAAAGTCCGTGAATGACTAAACATTGTAAAACTATTGTGATAGCCATTCCTTTGCCTTGTTTGTTGTTTTGTTAGTTACAGTTAATTTTACGGTTATAAGTTACCATGTGGGAAAAGTAATTATATAAGACATGACTTGGTGCTTGTTGAAAAAACCTCATAATCATTGAAATTGTTTTTAAGATAATTTCTACATAACTTATATACTCTTTTTTATTCATATAACTTATATAATTTAATAAAAATAGAGTATGTGATTATCAATTATATAAATTTTCACGTAAATTATGGTTGATATTTATGTTTATGAATTGTCAGATAAATGATAAGATTTTGATATTGTAGACAAAGTTTAAATCCAATCCGAAAACGTTGTAAAATAGTGATTAATTCTACTTTGATTAATAATAATTGTTTCATCCGTAATAATTATTAATTTTTTATGATTAAAATTTTTCAAAATATTGTTTTTATCATATTATTTTAGTAGTAAAAATATTTATTTAATTACAAACTCTACAATTTCTTAGATTCTAATATATAACAAGTATTAAATTGACATCAATCATATCATCGTCTTATTTATTAAAACGATCAATCATATCATCGTCTTATTTATTAAAACGACCATAGTCGTAAACTATTACTATTAAAGAATATCGTTAATCTTCGTTGCCAATTCACTGCAAAGGCTTCAGAAAAATGTACTCTTGAATCCGAACAACATACAGTATAACAATTATGAACAGTCATTTGAGTAATATTATTTTCATCATAGAAAAAAAGAACATTATTTTCATCCTTTCATCAAAGGAAAAAAAATATTCCCTCTCCAATTATAAATATAAACAAAGATTAAAATGTATTTAATTTAAAATTTAGATCAAATACAGTTTTCTTATATTTACGATCGGAGAAGGTATGTATTAGTTTAGTCCCTTTGGTGCATCAATAAAATCCTCATGCTGGAATATTTTCTTAAGGATCATTCGCATAATTTATAACTTGTGCCTTATTTTTTTTGTATTCCCTGTCTGGTTACATTTTTGTTCAAAAGGATGAATTAGAGAATTAGAAAAAATTATACACTCTCCAATTATTAGCTTTCATTGAATCAAATAAATAAATGAAATGATAAATATTAAATATAGAAGGCAAGAATGTGATCAAGTATGAATTCAAAAAAGTCTTTGTCCCTTATAAAAATTACTTTATGTACACTTTTTGGAACATGCAAGATTCAACCGTCACAAGGTGTGCAGTATTGAACAACAAGAAAATTTTGTATTAAAGAAAAACAATCAATTAAGGTCCACCAAAAACTAAAAACTAAAAAATATCAAGACTAAAGAGAAATTAAATGTTAACTTCTATTAAACATATCAAATGATCCGAACTCCAATAATAAAAGTCATAAGACAATTGGTCACTTTTGTTCTAACAAAGGTCTACAAAGTAAATTTAATCAAATCAAAAATATTTTCTTACACTACAAGAAAAACTCTATTTTGCGGTCAAATTTATAAATATTTTGTGGCCGAATAAAATCCTCACAAATTAGTGACTGAAAAAACCCTCACAAAGGTCAAAATTGAAATTGATTTTTTTTTGTGGCTGAAAAAGCCCTCACAAATTTTTAAATATTTAACTGGATTTTGTGGGTGCCTAAGCCCTCACAAAATCACAATGTTGTGATTTTGTGAGGGCTTAGGCAGCCACAAAATCCAGTTAAATATTTAAGGATTTTGTGAGGGCTTTTACAACCACAAAAAATGAATTTTGTGTCACAAAGGAGTGACGTGACTAGGGAGTTTGTGGCGGCATAAGCCGTCACAAAGGATTGTGCACGTGGCGTTTGTGGCAGGCCGCTACAAAGGACGCCCAAATCCAGCTGGATTTTGTGGCCGCTTAGGCCGTCACAAATGGCATTAAAGCTGAATTTTGTGGCTGCTTTGGCCGCCACAAATGCCTAAGGTGACCCTATATATATTTTTCTCCCCTCCTCCTTCATTTTTTCACATCCAACTTCTCTCTAAAACTTCATTCTAACTATTCTCTCCTCCTTCTCTCTACACAAAATTACTCTACTTCATTTAAATTTTGTAAGTATAATGTTTAATTATAATTATAATTATTAATTTAATTATATTAAGATTAGTTTATTATATATTAAATTTAATTTATAATTACATTATATTTTAAATTTAATTTTAATTTAATTATAATTTAAATTTTAATAATTATAATTATATTAATTTATTATATATAATATTATAATAAACTATTAATTTTGAATTTAAAAATTAATTTATTATTTTTTAATTACGTTGGCATTTGTGGCGGCCAAAAGCCCTCACAAATGTCTAGTCAGCAAATTCAGCATCCCTTTATGGCGGCCAAAAGCCCTCACAAATGTCAAACCAGGCAAATTCACCCTGTCCTTTGTGGCAGCCTATGCCCTCACAAAGGCAGATTTTTGTGGCTGCAAAAGCCCTCACAAATGCCAACCTGTTTCATGCCCTTTGTAGCTGCAAAAGCCCTCACAAAATTTTGTGACCAGCTTCTATGTGGCTGCCAAAAGCCCTCACAAAATCCACCTTTGTGGCTGTTTTTTACCCTTTGTGAGGGCTTTTGGCCCTCACAAAATTCATGTTTTCTTGTTGTGTTAACTTATCAACCAAACTAAACTATTTATAAAGGATGTAAATAAATAAATGTGAAATGTTTGACATTATATAATTTTTTTAACTTAAACAATGTAAAAAAATTAAATTCATTTCAATAAATTATATACACTTAAAAAGTGTACGAAGTCCATACTAAAATCAATACGGTTTAGTCGATAAATTGTAATAGAATAATGTGCATTATATAATAATTATATAATTAAATAAATGTTATATTTTTAATTTCTAAAATTGGAGATATGCAATATCTCATAGTATAAGGAACTTTTATTTCTTCTTTGATTTTCATTTTATAAAAAAAAAAAGCTTGAGTTAGGTTTTTGGAGTTCATTAGAGTAAGGATAAACCCCATATCTCAAAGAGGGATAATAAAAATATTTACAAATCACTCTTCAAAGAGATCTTCACATTGAGAGTAAGAGTTCTTTTTTGTAATTTTGATATTTTATACATTGACTATGGGAGTTTCTTATTTTTGTAATTTTGATATCTTATAGTACATAAGAGAGACATATATCAATTTAGAATCTTATTTTCCCAATTAAATAGTTGAACTCAAATGGTTAGTAGACTTCAATTAAAGACGAATCATTTGAGAGAAGCTGAATTCGAATCTTAGCTAGAACAATTCTTAGTCTAGTATAAACTCATGAATGTAACAAAAAGTCACCAGCACAACTTCTTCACTAAGAAACCCATGGAAAATTGGATGTTGATTTTGATAATGACTTTTATCGAAAAAGTGAAATAGTAAATCGACATCTCAAACCCACATGACAAAAACAAGAAAGACTGATATCCATTTATAAGAATGTTATGCTTCTCGAGCTCAAAACATTGAAGACGACTTAGATTCAACGCGAAGAATACAAAAAGATTTACACATAGAATGGTGCACACGTAGAATTGCAAGATTTACACAAATAATTATCACCATCTTTTTACGTGAGTGTTTTCTTGAATTGACGATTCTTGTTGCAAAGATTGTGAAGAACATTTTTCATCGAATTTGAAACCAAAATCTTCTTCTTCATAATATTATGAATTGTGACACAACATTATTATTTAGCTCACAATCAAGACGATGATACCATGTTAGAAACTACAAAATCATGGAGTTGAGATGAATCTATTAAAAATATGCTTGAGAGTTTGATACATAAGAAAATTCCTTAGACTATTTCATATTAATTGATAAAGAAAGATATCAAAAGGATACATGAAATATTCTATATATAGAGCTAATAGACACATAATAAACTAACAACTTTACTTTTTCTAATATAAAAATATATCTAATATAAATTTAACAAACTAATACCTCCAACTAACTTTATTATCTGTAACATAGAATATCTAATCTTAACTATAAAAATATAATATTTATAATTTATTAAATTGAAACAACTTCCTTGATTGTTTTTGAATTTATTTTATATATTTACTCTTTTTATTTTATTTTATAATTTTCTATTGATAGTAATGATTTTTTTTATCATATCTGAATTTTTCTTAAAGA
>JBBPBS010000361.1:2412772-2433590 GCA_037974835.1 Cicer judaicum
AATAAAATAAAAAACTAAAATTTATCTTCATTTGTATCTCAGATTAAATTAACTCTCATGATTTTTATCATAAATTAAAATCAAAAGAAGAAAAGACGCAAAAAAAATACTTAAAAAGATAAAGAGATATATGTCAAAAACCCAAAAATGAAAATCTCAAATGTTGAAATTGAATATGAATATTACAATTTAATTCATATAAACAACAATTTTTTTTATCCTAATGTCCATTATATTTCACGAAAATAACAGTTTGAACCTTTATGATTTTTTTTTAACACATATGTACTTTAAGTTTAATTTAGTTTTCAATTAGATTATTTAAATTTTTACTTAGTCATTTAAGTTATATCATGTTTACATTATTAGTTATTTATCTCACTTTAAAATTAGTGCAATTGAAAGCATCATATCATTAGAAACTCTACCAAATTCTTACAACTATTTAGACAAATATATAGCTTCTAAAAAAATGGCTTTTAAAATCTATCTACATGATCAATACCATTAACTTCATTTACTTGTAAAGTTGCATAGATAGTCAACTTATTGCGCTATTTGGATTAGATCTTAATAGTAATTTAAGAAAATGATAAAATTTAATGGACTACATATATAATTCAATATAACTTAAAAGACTAATGATAAAAATAAAACATAATTTAAATGACTAAATCAAAATACTAAAAAGTTAAACAATCTAAACGGAAATTGAGCTAAATTTAAAGGAATTAAGTGTTGCAAAAAATAATATATAATAATAAAGAACTAAATTGTTATTTTTGTAAAACATAAATGACTTCATAATATATTTTCCTATTTTGTAAATAAAATATACTCAGATAAATGTTAATATTATTAATATATATATATATATATATATCAAAACCTTTAATCTCAACTTTAAGATAAAATCAAGGTTTGAGTTTGATAAATAAGAAAATTTCACCATCATCACGAACGATACCGCCTTAAAAAGCCACATTTCCTGTCCTTGTAACTGCTCTGTCAGTATTCAACGCTACATACCCTATTTGAGGCGTGAGCCTCAACACATTGATCATTATGTAGATTTTACTCTAAATTCAAATAGTGTGTGATATTAGAAGCAACTATTTGAATTCTATGACACAAACTCATATTATTCACTTGATTGGATCCAAAAATGGTTTCCAAACAAGCTACACTATAATAGACCATCAACCATTCTTTCCAATACATTATCTCAAAGAATCGCATAGCCCATAGGGGAAGGAGAGCTCAGTGACTACCTTACAATTGTGAAAACCATGCATGTGCTCTTCAACACCATTTTGACATAAAGGACAGGTATCAATACCACTCATATGCCTTTTACAACGTTTCTTATTTGTCAAAAGGGAAGCATGACTCAATTTCCAAAACATACATTGAAGCTAATAAAAGATACACATAAATATTTTCTAAGCAATGAAAAATAATTAAACCAAAATCTTAATTCTAATAATCAAGTTTCTTCTACATATCGTCAATAGTTAGAATAATTGTAATATCTATGATTTTTAATTTTATCTATCTACAAAAACGATATTTATCAGTGTGCGTTCATATTAAAAATATTTGATATTTGACATAACACATTCAATCAAATATTAATAAAATATTTGTAAAGCTAAGATAGTGATGAATTTGATAATAATATTTGTAAACGTCTTACTCAAAATATGATATCAACAAAATGAGTTATTCGCCTTTGTGAACACTGCACCTACATAAAAAAATATACAACGCCTCACTAAAATGATGAAGAAACCAACGGCGAAATCATAAATAAAACATACACACAAACTACTATAATGTTTAAAAAATCACTTATTTAAATAAAAAATAATCAATAAAATGATTTGGAGGGAAGATTCTAAATTCATAAAAAATTTCTGAACTACTTCTCTAATAAATAAAGGGAAAACTTAGAGTTTTGTTTTTTTTGAGAGAGGAGGGGGTGCTATAGGAAATTAACCTCTAAACTCCAAAAGAATTATGAGTGGCGACGGAAAAAATATATGTTATAAGAAAAAGAAAACTTTCATTACCAAATGTTTTAAGGATATTATTAAATATTTTAAATAAAACAATATTTTTTATTAAAAAGAAGTATGTTCTTTCTTTTTTTAATATTTACATAGAAATAGATATAAACAACACAAAAATAATTTTTATAAATTTCTATATAAACAACACAAAAATAATTTTTATAAATTTCTATATACACAAAATATTAATTGTGTCTATCAGTCTCAAAAGATAATGGAAAGAAACTTAAATAAAGAGTAAAGGAAAACATTCCAAATCTATTTTCAATATATTAAGTAGACAACTTACAATGAAAATTTACATTTTTATACTTACTAAACGATATACTTGACAGCTAATTAATATTTGTCTTTAATTAATATAATAATATATTCAAACATACAAAATTTAATATAATGTAATTAGATACATGTACACAAACCAAGTAATTGTATGAAATTGTTAATGAACTTTAATTAAAAACAAAACCATTTACAAAATTTGAATTAAATTTTAATGGAAACAATTCTCAACGAAATCTTATCTACTTCATGTGAACCCATTTACAAAATTTGAATTAAATTTGAATCGAAACAATTCTCAATGAAATTTTATCTACTTCATGTGAACTCTATTATAATCTAGTTTCTAGAAACTGTATGGTTGATAAGAAAAATACATATATAAATCAAATTTATGTAATTTAATAAAATTCATCGAATAGTATGGAAAATTCTATTTTTACCAGCACCGATTAGCAGGAAGAGAAAAGTCAGTATATGAACTATAATCCACCGGCATCAATTGGGAAATGTTTTTGAGCCGATAGATACAAATATACACACAGTATAATTATACGATTTTTGAAATTTTAAATTACTTTTCTCTTTCTTAAAATAATATTCACTCAATAATATACAGTCTATCAATAGTATTCAAAATGGTGTGTCCAAATAATAGAAATAGACATCAATTATTATATCAGATGGCTTAAAAGCCGCCCACAAAGTTTGTGACACTTTATATATATATATAAATAATATATCACATCACATTTCAGATTAGTCAAAGTCAAACTCGTCCTCCCAGCCCACATTTTTGGAGCTTTCTCTCTCTCTCTGTTTTTTTTTTTTTTATATAAATTTTTTTATTACCAATCTATATTTTTCTGATCAAGCTTTCTCTTCTTCTTCTTCTTCTCCAAACCCAACCTCACTTTAAAAACATTCTCCCTCGTATACCTCAAACCTTAACACACAGTAATTAACCATGTCCTGGTTAAGAAACCTCTCCAAATGTTACTTCTCCGCCACGAAACACTCCACAAAAACATACCCCTTCCAATCTTCCACTCTCCTCTCTCGCTTCTCCACTTCCACCCCTGAAACCGGTTCGGTTCCTTACGCGGGTCTTGGACCCACGAAGCCACACGAGAAGCCACGCGTCGTGGTTCTCGGCACCGGTTGGGCTGGATGTAGATTCATGAAAGGGTTGGATTCTAAAATCTATGATATTGTTTGTGTATCCCCTAGAAATCACATGGTTTTCACACCTCTATTGGCTTCTACTTGTGTTGGTACTCTTGAGTTTAGATCTGTTGCTGAACCTGTTGCCAGGATTCAACCTGCTATTTCTAATGAACCCGGTTCTTTTTTCTTCCTTGCTAATTGTACCAGTATCAATGCTCATAAACATGAGGTATCTTTTTAGGATTTTATTTAAATGCACGTAAATATCGCAATTATTGAATCACTAAAAATATTTCTGTTCAAATCGTATCTACTTAAAAGCCATACAAAATGTAACGTGATTTGTGATTGGCTGACAGCGTAAATTAATCTCACATGTCTATGTGATGTGTGTTTTTTTTTCTCTTTTTATTTTTTCAATTTCATGGCGTGTTTGATTTGGGGGACTTAATGTTTACTCTAATGATGGAACTTGGAAATATTTATATGGTTTAGTTATGGTGGGAGAAGAAGGTTTTTTTTAGAGATTTCGTTGGCTAGGATTGAAATAGAGGGAGGTGTAAACTATTGGATTCAAGTGGAGTGGTTGAAATGGAGATGGTTTGGAATTGTTTTATGTGATAAAAAGGTGCCACTCAGTTACATGGAAAATTTTATTGTATAGTTATATGATCAGTGATGTTGTATAGGACAGTGTTAGGCGGTAAGATGTCAACACGAGAATAAACTCGATGTTGCAAAGATGAGAGTGTTGCGTCGGATGACTGAAATACTAGACAAAATAGGATTAGGATTGGAATGATAACACTAGGGAGAGAGTTGGGCCAGCACTTGTTGTAGAAAAGTTTATTGAAATGTGAGATAGGTGGTTTGGACATGTATGGAGGAAATTTATAGATTCAATAATATTAAGTGTAGACCAGGTTGAGGGTAGCTCAATCGGTAGAGGTGTACAACATAATTTAGCTACCCTCTATCCTAATGGTTTGGCTATCAACATAATTTAGGATAGAACAGAAGGGCGTTGTTTGATCTATGTAGCCAACCTCACCTAATGGAATAAGGTTTGGTTTATTTATAAACTAATCTTGATCCTTCATTTTTGGAAGTAATGCATTGTTGCATGTTCCACTTGTGTATTGTTTTGTATAAAACTTCATTATACAATAGTATAAAAAATATAGAGTGAAGTATCATCTCTTTTATGGTTTTTATTGTACTGTTATAGTCTTCTTCTTGAAAGGCTCTTTAGACTACAATAGTGGAACCAGAGATCTTTTGTGATAATTGAAGGGGGAATAAATAGTGAGAGATTGAGAGAAAACAAAGTAACCAATTTAAATGGCTTCCATAGGGTAACTTATAGAAATGGCTCCACAAAGACAACTAGACTAGATATACTATTTACTACCTCTAGTGTTCTGCACTTCAAATCGGCCAAAAGAATACCAAGATTTCTACAAGTTACTGCAAATCTTTGGAATGCTATATGAAGAATCTCATGACAATATATAGCTACTATGACAGTGATTGGGAGGTTATTTGGATGAAATGAAAAGCACCTCCAGCTATATCTTTCAGCTTGGCAAGTGTGTAATCAGCTGGAGTTGCAAGAAATTGAACGTTTCTTGCTCAGTTGCTGTAAATTGAGTAGTGTGGATGAGAAAATTATTGTGTAACTCAATGTAGATAAATTCAGGAAGAGCCTGCAAATATTTGGTGTGGATGTAATAACCAATCTGTTGTTTCCCTTGCTAAAAATCCTGTTTTTTATGGTTAAGAAATAAAGATTAAATACAATTACATAAGGGAAGCTGAAAATCATGGAGAGGTTTCCATACGACATTGCAAATCCGAAAAACAACTTGCTGATATTCTAACAAAACCATTGCATAAGACTAAGTTTTACTGAGCTGTTCTAGTCTTCTTCAAAGGCTCTTACTCCTTTAGACTATAACAACCAAAAGGTTGTGATACCATGATAGTATTAGCTGAAATAATGGTAATTATAATGTAGTTTAATTTTGGAGAACCTGGCACATTGTTTTTTTGAAGGTGCAATGTGAGAGTGTAACTGAAGGAACGCAGACACTAGATCCTTGGAAGTTTACAATCTCCTATGACAAATTAGTAATTGCATTAGGAGCACAACCTACCACTTTTGGAATTCATGGAGTTTATGAACATGCAATTTTTCTTCGTGAAGTTTACCATGCACAGGAAATTCGTCGCAAGTTGCTCCTGAATTTGATGATGTCTGATGTTCCAGGTTCGCGACAAATTTCCCTATGTTTACTCATATAACTTCATATTAAAAAAATGATTTTTATTCATCGCCTCCATAATCTGTATTTGATTTGGATGCAGGGATTACGGAAGAGGAAAAGAAAAGGCTGTTACACTGCGTGGTTGTGGGAGGTGGTCCAACTGGAGTTGAATTTAGCGGGGAACTTAGTGATTTTATTATGAGAGATGTTCGTCAGAGATATGCTCATGTGAAGGATTATATCCATGTTACTCTGATTGAGGTATGCTTAGTAGCATTAGATATGTGATACAATTATGTTGACTATACATATATTAATGCAATTGGCAACAATCATCATGCTTGCTCTTGTCGTTATTTATCTCCACTGTCAGCAATATGTGTTGTTAACCAATTTGTTCATGCCTCTTTAGGCCAATGAGATATTGTCTTCCTTTGATGACCGACTCAGGCACTATGCCACCAATCAGTTGACAAAGGTGAGCTTTGTGTTGAAAGAGTTTCTTTACTTTCTGTTCAATATGTTCCGGTTGATTTTGAACTTCTGAATACTAAATGAAAAACAGTTATTGAACTTCAGTTAAGGACAAATCAGTCGAGAGTACTCATTCAAACCTGATTGAAATATGAAGCTTACTTACCTCCCCGATAACTCCAATTTACTAGGACCCTTTCCCATGAGAACCGGAGGGTTAAGACTGAAAAATATAAGAAAAGTTCCTTTTTACTGTTTGTTCAAGATGTTCCTTTCCTTATGTTGAAATTTCTATCAGTCAGGAGTCCGACTTGTTCGTGGCACTGTGAAAGATGTTGAAGAAAAGAAGATTATACTGAATGATGGTACTGAGGTTCCATACGGATTGCTGGTATGGTCTACTGGAGTTGGTCCATCACCTATCGTCCGCGCGATGGATCTCCCTAAATCTCCGGGTGGAAGGTTTGTTTACTCAACATAGTTTCATTTATTTTCTTTAAATAACTATATGATGTTAAGGCAAACTTCTGAATAGTTTTCTCTTCCCAGGATCGGCATTGATGAGTGGCTTCGTGTTCCTTCGGTACAGGACATCTTCTCAATAGGTGACTGCAGTGGATTTGTTGAAAGTACTGGAAAACCAACGCTTCCGGCTCTAGCCCAAGTAACTTACATTGGTTTTATTAGTTTCTCCAAAACACACTTTCATTTCTTGAATTCCTTGAATATGTAGTTTTGGTTTTAGTTTAACACTAAGGACTTAGTCCCTAAACACATTCAATTTTGAATGTATTACTTTCTATAATTGGTAGAGGTTCATGTATTGTATGTTCCTTCTTTGTCTGAAAGGTTATTCATGTCAATGCATTGACATTTGAGTTCCACAGGTAGCAGAGAGGCAAGGTAAATACTTAGCAGGCTTATTAAACAAAATAGGTAAAGCCAATGGAGGCCATGCAAACAGCATGAAAGACATCGACTTGGGGGATCAGTTTGTTTACAAGCACCTTGGAAGCATGGCAACTGTCGGCAGTTACAAGGCTCTAGTGGACCTTAGACAGAACAAGGTGATTTTTTTAGAATTCCTTATCCTTTTGTTGGTGCTTTCTTGGTTTTCACAAGTGAAAAAACGAGTAAAACTTGCAGTACAAGGTGTTAACATTAGGATCGTTAATTGTATCAGCCAATTAAGAACATATCATAACCCCTCAATGATCCTTGTGAGAACAATTCTGATGTTAACATCTTGTATTGCCAGTTATACTTGTTTTACAAGAGAAAAAGGCCACCGGACTAATCTGTGTTTGGCCGAGAGGCTGTTTTGTTGGTAATTTTTTACAACATTGAACAGTTTGATTCACTAACTTATCTCCTACAGGAAGCAAAGGGGTTGTCTCTGGCAGGTTTCATCAGTTGGTTTGTTTGGCGTTCGGCGTATCTAACTCGTGTCATTAGCTGGAGGAACAGATTCTATGTAGCTATTAACTGGGCTACGACTTTTGTTTTCGGCCGTGATATAAGCAGAATATGAAAATTTTAAGGTAAATATTTTCAGAATGGTTAGAAGCTGTTGTTCCGAAGAACTTAAATCTCTTCAATTTTATGCTATTTTAATAAGGCTTAGAAATGGTAACATACTTTCCTTTATTGGTTTGCATTGCAGGTTATTATTAAAGGAATAAGTGATGAATTTCAGTTAAGCTGAACAAGGGACTGTACTAGTTCATGATATTTGCTACATGCATGTTCAATTTGGTATTAAACAGTGGCAATTGAAAGTGATTACACGAGTGATGGTTTGAAGGGGCGGGCAATAAAATATGGCAGTCTTTGGAATATTATAATTCTTAGTTTATACACGTTATGATTCAATATTTAGGCATCACGTATATTGTTAATGAGCACAAAAAAAAAAAACAATTTTCATGTTTACAAAAACTGTTCAGTACTATCAAGCAAAAAAAAAAGAAAAAGTTCACCAACCAATTGTATGTTCAATATGTTCAAAATATCTGTGAAGCTCCATTTTGATACCTAAAAGTGTAGGAGGCAACAGGATTATTCCCTCAAATTAAGAAAATTGGCAACATCTCTGAAGACTAGTATGATATTCGTAAATAATTTATTAGAGATTAATTTAATTTTAACTATTTAACTTAGTCACTAATTTGAAATATTTTGTTCACCAGAAAATAACTATTTTAGGGACTATAAATTCAAAGATCTAACTCATTAGCATCCTGCAATTTCATGACTTACGAAACTAATTTGAAGATTCACTCGATAATATATTTTAATTAGAATAAATAAATAAATATGATTCCCTCATTTCTTGCACAGTTAAAATTGATATTAATCATTGTACCAATAAAAAAACAGAGTTTAATCAAGAAATAAATATGACATCCGATGATAATCTATCATAGTTTTTCTTTTTTTGATTAAAAGAATCTATCATTTTGCCACATCAACCTACATGGTAACAATATTTCAAAAATAACAGAATACTCTTTATGCATAGACTAATTTATGTTGAGAATGTATTTCCTCTTTTCTTTAATACTACATATATTTATTTATACCATCTATTTTGTCATTTGTTAGTATCTTCTTATGCATGTTTGTTGATTCATTTTTAACTTTGGTACAGTACCTCAGTAGTTTTATTTTAATATTTTTAAACACATCTATTCGGAAGTCTTATACTTCCAATAAATTATGTGGTCTAAATTGCCCTTCCTATCATTCAATTTTTCACTTAAAATATCATAATCTAAAATATAGTAAAATGACAGTGTAAGCTATGTCTATCACAAACTCAAATTAACCGAGTTTGGCTTCAGCAGTTACTTGGTTCTTTCAACACAAGGCTCGTTTTCCAGTACAAACACATAAAAACCTTACAACATTACAGTCCTATGATATATATAATGTGTACCAGCCTCTGCTTCACAATGCAATGGTAGATTCATCCATTTACATCATCTTTGTCTGTTCAAATTAGATCTTCAAGAACAGCAATTAGGCAAATGAGCTAAAGCTTCAATTCTGAGGCACTGCTGACAAGTCTAGAAGTTGCCATCCTTTTGGTGATCAGATCCTTCAACTCTATCTCTCCAGGAAACCTTCTCTCCTTGAGTTTAGAGAACACCTTCAAGGACAAGAATTTGAAGGGGTTAATATGAGTTCAGAAAGATGCCATATAACCAACATCTTAGTAACACTAGAGGCAGAAGGGTACACGCTAGAGTCATAATTTGCTTTAGATCCGATTCTTAGGTATTTTACAAATAAACTGATAGTAAGTATATAACAAATTCTATACCAAAAAACTCTAATGAAAGAAACCTAATAATCAAAATAATATGTTGCCAAACCAAATGACTCATTGAACATCAAACATGTGGTGGGAATATTGCAAGTTATGTCATTCCTAAAAACCTTTATATCCATAAATATTTTTTTCTCAACCTTGTAACGAACTTGAGTATAATAATTCCCTATCCAGGTATTCATAGGAACACAATTCCTATACTTGAAACAAACACCTTAAATCTTAAAGAAGATTTAGTTTATGAAATATAATATCACCAATAAATATGGATTCAACAAAACAATTGAACCACCTGCAGAAAGATTTATAAGATTAAGAATGCAACTCTTATTGGCAAGATCAATGATGGTTGCTAGATGTTAGACGATAGTATTTAAATACTGTCCATGTGGATATTCAGTAACCAGAAAATGAAATGAAGTGGAAAAAAAATGTTGATAAAACAAGTCATGCAAGGTACATTCAATCATGATTATGTGTGTTAGTAAAAGAGTCACAAAGCATAACAAAATTTTGAATTCAGTGGAGAAAGATCAGAGGCTCAACTCATAAAGAACTATTTACATAGAGAGTAAAAGATAGAAGGACATCACTAACCAATTCGCCGTTGAAGTAAACTTCAAATGCCCCAGTGCTTTGCAAGAATGACTGCAAGGCATTCCCAAGAAGCCAGGTACTGGCAATGGTTCCAAACCTATTAGAACGCAAGCTATAATACCAAGGAGGAGGTGCAATAAAACCCAACATTGGAAAAATCTGTTCCCCTGCAATTACAACACCTATAACACCAATTTGAACAACTGGAACCGCTTTGCTTAGCAGACGTTTTGGAAGTGGTGGGGGATAATTTGCAAGAATAACCTCAGTTCCAGGCAAGGCAATCTCCAACATATTCTTCATTGTTACCGCTGTTCCCCTAAATACAACAAAAAATGCATTTACTTACAACAACTTTTCCATCCTAAATATAACCATGTGCAGCAACACAAGCAATGGACAGAACAATGATCTTGAATAAGTAGATTAAGGAGTTTAATTCGTCTCGAGTTTGCAAGATAAACTAGTGAACTAAGTTATTTATCTCTAGTTATTTATCTCATAATTGAATTGTGCGGAATGATTTATGTTCCTAACATTGTTTGACATTGATATAACAAATTTTGCTTTTCAATTTCTGCTTTGTTTATTTCTCTCATTTACATGACAGTTGTAAGTAAGATCATAAAACTCTCTTCAATCCTAATTATGTGATATAAATTGAATAGTGAATTAGCACTTGGGTCTTTCAATTCTTGAGGGAAGATAACCCTGCTCACTATATAATATTACTTATAGACCCGATAACTTGAATTTAGTGAAAATATAAGAAAAACAAAACAAAAAACACAGCAATGGTTGACAACAATACTTCTTCCTAATCAAAATTCTAAAGCAACATGTATGAAACTGCGACAAACACTTACACCAGACACGATACCAACACCAATATGCAGACACCGACAATAATTTAAGAAAATAGAAGTGATGGTAATTGTATATAACTACATGTGTCGGTGTCATACGAGTGTCAGTGCTACATAGTGAGATACACTGGAAGTGTTGTTGACAACTCAAATGTTAGAAATCCAAGTAATAAATAACATTTTGTATTCTTGATGCATAAATAAAAAAACTAATGTCATATATAAATTTAGGGTAACAAGAAGTGAATGATGATGATGAAATAATAAGGGAAAGTAACTACCTGTAGGAGCAAGAAGAGCAGAAATTGATATTAACAGTGTTGCCGAAACCAACACCTCCTCCAATATTACTGATTGGTTTCTGAGATTAAACAGAAAGAAAATGATTAATATAGACGTAATGATGATGATAAAATAACACGGTGAAGTAATTAGGACGATGGAAGAGAAAATTACCTCGGATTCGGAGGGGAACGGTATGGCCACGGGGTCAACGACTGGCGGTGGTTGATGGTGGTGGTGGTGGTGACGATGGTGGTTGTGAGATGGGTTGGGAGGTGGAGGTGTGAAAAGAGAAAAGATGTCAGAACAGAGAAGGAAGAGAGGTAAACCTACCAGCAGAAGCTGAGCGCGATCCATGGCTCAGCTGAGAGCTGCGACTGTGGCTCACTCAGATGATGTTTGCTTCCAAACTGAAATACTCTCTTCTCTAAATTACTTACCAACAATTTTTTTTTTTAATTACTAATACCAACAATTATTAATAAGACCAAATGATTCACTTTTGTTATTGAAATACAACTTAAACTTTTGAGACAAACAGCTTATATTACATGTGTTATTTGAATAAAGATTATTATTTGTGTAAAAAAAAAACTATATAATAGTTGGAGTTTTAAATATTTTTCTATTGTAAACCATAAAAGCATAACATATTAAATCTTTTAAGTTTAATTTAATGAGATATTTATTTTAATTGATAATATTTGTACTGTTACTTTTTTTTAATTAATTTTGTATTCAATTAAGTTAGTTAGTGTTCTTCAAACTCACTCATATTTATGAGTTTTATCATTTCAAACTTGTAAACATAAGTATGTTTGACAATTTTGATTAGAAAAAAAAAAAAGAGAGATTTGTTAAAAAATGAAAAATTTCTCTCTTATTTTATTTTTTCTTAATTTGATTAAAATTAGTACAATAAAAATAAATAAATAAATAAATAAAACATTTTAGAGAACAATCCACCAATTAAAAAAAAAAAATTGGAGTTAAAAAAAGGAAGAAAATGTGAAAGTAAAGGAAGAGAGAGGAGGATAATTTACATACTTGTTCATATTTTCTCAATTATATCATGAATGAAATACCTTGAACTTGGTTGAGTCAAAAAAATTGAGAAGAAAAATGAAGATTAGCCTTCAGAACGTTGGAAGAGTTGCAAAGGTAAGTGGGAATGAGATAACCTAAAAACCTTTAACCATCACAAAGATGAAATGAGTTTTTTATTTTAATTTCTAAGTTTGATGATAACAAATTAGAGAAGAAGTCGTTGATGAACCAAAATTGAAGTTTCAAATTAACTTTTTCATCAAAATTACCAAAAACTTCATTTTCTTTTAGCAAGTTCTGAGTTTGAAACTCAGAAACAATATCGATGAATTTGAAGAACACTAATAACATTGGACAAAAAATTGATATAAAGTTTAATAACACAGACATTTACTGATTAAAATACTAACATGTTAAGAAAAACTCAAAGAACTAATTTGTTACAATTAATTAATAACTTAAAACGCTATATAATTTAAATGATAACTTAAATCGCAGTAGGATGCATTTAGCCTATTAAGAAAAACCAATCTGTCCGAACATGTCCTATCTTACCAACAAGTTAATTCAATTTACTTCTTGTTTTAAGGTTATTTATTTATATAAATCAAACATCAATAAAAAATATTAATAAAAAAAATTTATATAAAATTACTTGTCTTTTTTCTATAATAACGATAACTCTTTATCATCTTATTCCACCTATATTTTTGTAAATAAATTAAAATTTATTTTAAATTTATTTTTAATCTCAATAAATTTTTTTTTGTCACCAATTTTAATCCCTATTAAGCCTCAATTTGTTTTGATTTTATGAAGACTAAAAATTTTCATTGAAGAAGATATTGGGAAGACTAAAAATCGACGAAAATTTTATTGAGACTCAAAAACAAAAATTTTAAATTTTATAGGACTAAAAACATATTCAAGCTTTTGAAATTATTTTCCTTTTTCTAAGTTTTATAGATAAAAGTTTCATATTTAACCTTTGAAATGTCTAGTCAAATCTTGATGCTTAAGAAATCAACACACAAATTACATTATTCTGTCATCATAAATCAAACTGTTCTGTTGATCAGAAAATCCCACCAAACTATTATTCAGAGTATACAATAACCCTGCTCTTATCTGATTACATTCAGCTTATTTTTTTTCACATATTATTATTACACACTTCTCAAATTGCCAAACTGATGTTTTGTTCAAGCATCACAGATCAAAAACTCAAAATATCTTGAAGAGTGAGGACCTTGAAGTTTTCTGATTTCCAAGCCAGTGTTGCATATGGACTCCAATAGCATCCAAGTACAAGCTACTCCTCCCATGGAAACCAACCACCTTTCCCTCTGTAGTGGTTGAAGTGAAGAATTTCCCGACTTCCTCACCATATGGACCATACTGACCGCGACTGGTGTGGAATGTCAGTGACTTTATGATTGTTTGGTTCTCATCCTTTGTGATTGATCCATAATAGCCAGATATACAAGTCAGTACCTCATGTGGATACTCCAGTTGTATCTAACATCACAATAAACATAAGTATCAATTAGTTTGAGCTAAGGGTTACAGGAGTTGGAGAAGTTGAAAAACGAAGGTTCAAACTCTTAATCAAAGAGAAAATACTAATATAACAGTTAACATACTAACATTTGCCGATCCAAAAAAAGTATAAGAATTACATTTTGTATATTATTCTTATTAATATAGTATATTATTTCTACATACTTGCATATATACATACATACATAGCCAGGCATGTACAAACATATATATGTATGTTATATTATAGGTGAAAATCAACTTACTCTAGAAGTAACTATTACACAGACACATATATGTAATTTATGGGTGAGAATCAACTTCTAAAAGAAAAAAAATAAATAACTCAAGAAGTAACTCTTGTAATAGTTACTCTGCTCTTGAAGATCGTCATACTATACTAACGATCATGCACATCAAATTTCAGATAAATTATATTTATAATTTCACTAATATGATCACAATCAATAAATAATTAACCAGGGGTGAAACAGTGGTGGAATGTGCTAAAAAGCAAGTGGAAAATGAGAATCATACCCTATGCATGGTGTCTCCACCATTACCACCATGTTTTACAGACCACACAGATTGCCTGTTTCGGTCATACTCAATTTGAATAGAGCAGATGCCTTCTGATACTTTTGTCAAATAAATCTGCTTAATGGCAGAAAAGACTCCATCGTCCCAAGGTCTACCTCCGTCTCCACCCCAAGGACCTGCTCCGCACGGAGCTGGTTCTTTGATCACACCATACGAAACCTGGGAAAGAGAAGACCAAAGTGAATAGAGAACTCATCCATAAAGATAACCAAATTCTTGAATGTCTTCAATATCTTCTAAAAGTTTATTATATAAAAGTAATACCTCTTCAGCTGCTGTTTGTTTAGCAAGTACCAATTTGTTAGGCCAGTGAGCATTTCCTATCTCACCAATATTTCTTTCTCTAGGGATTATTTCCTTTGGTGGCATTGCCACCGGTACTACTACTTTTCCTTCTACTACATGTACACCAAAAGCATCAAGGAACAAACCTTTTTTCCCATGAATGCCAACAATTTTACCTTCTTTCACCTTTGTGGTGAAATAAGTTCCTTGTTCTTCCCCAAATGGTCCATACTTTCTTTTTGTAGTGTGGAAAGTTAGTGATCTTACAACAGCAGGCCCCATGTACATCAAAGGTCCATAGTAGCCAGATATATGTGTCAGGACTTCATATGGGAAATCAAAGACTATCTGCAAAATGAGGCATAAAATTGCTAAATATTCAATGTGATTTTCTAGATTATTAAGTAAAATAAGCTAAGTTTGGTTGTATAATCTTAGTTTACCTTATCATTTTTAAATCCTCCTTTCCCACCTTGTTTGCACCCCCATATGGCATCCCCATCAGAATCATACAAAACTCTAATCCACACAATTCCAACATTCCGTGACAAATTGATTTGCCTGATTCCGTTATAGGTTCCATCGTCAAATGCATATCCACCAATGCCACCCCAAGGACCGTGCGTAACTACACCATCAACCTTTGCGGGTGACTTTTCTGGATGCGTTATCTGTAACATGAATAGATTTTTTAAGATTCATTTTGTGAAAAATTCAAAGTTTGAGTTCAAAAAAACAAAATTAAGGAGCACTTCGAAGACATATCCTCCATAAAGGTTAAAGGCTATCTTACCTTTTCTTTATGTTCAATGTTATTTGATTCTTTGACGGTAGAAATCTTTCCTGATACCTTGTTTGGTATAGGCTTACCGAAATCATCTTTATGATCTTTCTGTCTTACAGCAAGAACAATATCATAGTTCTGGTTCACAGTTCCTTGTATCACAGAATAGCCAAAACTCTCGGAAGTGTTAGTAATGTGGCCCTGTGAATTAAGCAAAATTTTGGATGGATAGGGTTGCTTCAAGGACTTCAGATAGACTCCAATGGCATCTAGGTACCAACCACAACTTCCATGGAACCCAACAATCTTGGCTCCAGTCATTGGGACCGCAAAAAAAGTCCCTTGCTCGACACCAAATGGTCCATAAGTTTTCTTGTTACTCTCGAAACTCAGTGACCGAACTAAGTTGTGCCCCCATTGATTTAAGCTACCATAGTATCCATGAATAGAAGTTAGGAACTCATCTGGATAATCAAGTTTCACCTGCAACATAGTCGAAAGTGGTTGGTTAATATATGCTCATAATTTAACTGAAGCCAACATCTACCATCATAGGTTCTCCGATGCTAACTTTGCAAATTTATGTCATGGATTAGATTAGTACACAATGAAACCATTACTCTGTCCGTTTTGTTTCCTCCACTTCCACCATGTTTCTCCGACCAAATAGAGCTTCCTTTCTTATCATATTCAATCTGGATGGAGTCAATTCCTGTCCCGTGAATTATCACCAATTGCCTTACTCCTGAGTATATCCCGTCATCCCAACGGGACCCTCCATTGCCTCCCCATGGCCCAACAGATGCAGGTTTCTTTATGGAATCATCAGAACTCTGTATGCCAAACATCATGCAAAAGTGTTAAAAAGTAGGGAAAAGACATAAAGTTGTCGAACATAAATTGTAAGGTAAAGTATGCAATGAGTTATATGCAATGTAACATGATGAGATATTGTAAGAGTGTACTACCATCTTCTGCTTCTAGGAACAGAATTATAGACCTTAAACAGAAAACTGCAGGTTTGAGTGTTATTGTGGCTGTAGTTGGGGGAAGGCGTAAGAGGAATATATGGCAGCTGAGGGTCGGTTTGTGGTAAGGAACTTGGTAAATAAAAATATTATAGATGAGGAACTGTTAGAAGAAGCTAATTCTGGTTCCACCATGGAGGGAAAGGATTGAAAGTCACTGAATCAGATTCCAAACAGAAATCAGTATCTTGCTTTCATTAAAAAAGTTACATGCACTTTTATGGTCAAGGAGATACAATTTTCTTTCCACATCTCATTCCCTTATTTTCAAAGAAAAAAAAATTGCTGGAGAAAAGGAACAATCTGAACAAATATACTATCTTCTGCTATATTCCATTTTTGGAATTTAGTCAGGAGCACTCACTCTGTTGCTTCTGCAGGCACTAACCATCTGGTACAGCTTTTAAAAGGTGCTTCTTATAAAATTTTAAGGGAATAATCTACTACTCTTTGTGGATGCTTATTCGTGAGACAGTTTTGGTTCTACCAATATTTTATAGCTCCACTATATTTCCTAATCATTAATCTATAAGCATCTTTGAAATGGTTACAATCACTGATTTCATTAATTTTTTTAATATCTTCTTGTTGGAAATTATTAACAGGACATACATTCAAATCTTACATCAAGAAAGTATAACAAAATGCTTGGATAATAACCAAATTCTATACAGTTGAATCTGATACATAATGTGGAAAGATAAAGCCAAAAATTGTCTAATAACTGTCCATTCATCCGAAGTTTATGTATGTCATGAACAACTATACCTTAAGACAGATTTACATATTTCTGACTGATTCTCTCACATCTTTTTGCTCTACCAATAGTCCCTACAAGAACAATGGCCACCTTTAAAATGGTGTAAGCAATTTGAATCACTTAAATATATTTCGCACCCATACGCCAATGATATGTACTTGGCTGTGTCATGACAATCTCTACACATTCTCAAATTTTTTACTATACGTAAAATTCGAGGTGTGTTGTGAGGATCTATGAAAGCAAAAGCAAATGCAAGTTTTTCACTATGTACAATACTAGTATTTTCTCTCTCCTCTTCCTCAATGCAAAGTCCATTATCGAAAACATGTGTCTTGACATTAACAGCTACCCTTTTTAGCCATGATCGCAGCTTATCCAAATATGTGTATGATTGATCGCCAACTACAAAAGTATGGACTGTGTTATTCCTTTCAATCCAGCATTGCCCAACAGGTTTATTAACAGCCTTTTCTTCCTCCAGCATAAACTTCCCACATAAAGAATACACCTGTGAAAGCAGATATCGAGTTATATTATTTCCAGGTTCCAACTCAAGCAAACGTTTTCCTGCAAGGACTGCCATTCCAAAATTTCTATGAATTCTGCAGGCAGTCAGCAAGGCATCCCATACCAAGGAATTAGGCTCAATCGGCATGTTTTGAATAAACTCCAGTGCTTCGGCAAGCTTACCTGAACGACCGAGCATATAGACCATAGCAGAATAATGTTCCATACCCGGTCTAATCAGGTACTCGTTAGTCATGCAGGAGAAAACATGCTTCCCCTCATCAACCATTCCAGCATGACCGTAAGCTAAGAGAATAGTTGCAAAAGTACCTCTATTTGGCCGAATTCCTTCCTTCCTCATCTGATGAAAAAGATCAATTGCAGACTCCGAACAGCCATTTAAAACATAACCCGAAAGCATAGAGTTCAAACTAACGACATCTTTCCACGACAATCCGTAAAAAATATTTCTGGAGTACATTAAATTTCCTGACTTGGCGTAACTATCGATTAATAAATTTGATACAGGAAGTTCAGACACTAAATTTTTACGCACTGAACAACAATGGATTTCTTTCACTTTCTTGCTGGCCACTAAATTTGCACAGGCGGGAAGGATACTTAGAATTGTGACCGAGTTGAGAGCTATGTGGAAAAACTGCATATTCCGAAATAACTGCAACGCCTTGTCCTTTTGTCCAATTTGTATGAAACCAGATATTAATGAATTCCATGAAGCTACATTTCGCTTAATTTTTCCATCTTTCTCGATGCTTGTAAAAAGATCCAATGCCCGATCCTCAGCACCACTCTGCATATATCCTGTGATCATTACATTCCATGTAACAACATTAGGTGGTGAATTAGACTCCTGCATTTTCCTAAATAATTCATGAGCTTTGCCACAGAAACCAGCTTGAAAATATCCTCCAATAATTGAGTTCCAAGAATATACATCTCTCACTAACATCATATCAAAAATGCATTGAGCAGCTTTGAGATCGCCACACTTGGAATACATGTCAATCAGTGAATTACCAATTAGCAAATTGCCAACCAAATTCATCTTAACAGCAATAGAATGTATTTCTAATCCCATACTCAACGATTTTAAGGATGCACACGCTGAGGCTGCACTCGCAATTGTAATGCTATTAGGCTCAACTCCTGCTAGAAACATTTCTCTCAACAAATCTAAAGCATGACTTATCCTACCCTTTTGAGTAAAGCCAGAAATCATTGAAGTCCAAGTATATACATCTGGAGCAATACCTAAACACTCCATCTTTCTCATTAAATCGATCGCAAGATCACAAAACCCTAACTGATTATAACAGGCAATCAAAATGTTCCAAGTTACCAAACCAGGTTCAATCCCTTCTTTCTGCATTGCATCAAAATATTTATGAGCTTGTTCAATCTCACCGTTCTGGCAAAACCCAGATATCATCGCATTCCACACAACATTATTCTTCTTATCCATACAATCGAAAATCTTCTTTGCACAATCCATCTCCCCACACTTGGCATACACAGCCATAATCGAATTGTGCACCCGCTCATTCCAGCGCATTCCACGCCGAATCATCAAAGAATGAATCAACCTCCCAGTCTCTAAATCCCTACACTTCCCACACGCCTGCAAAACCTTCGGGAGCAAAAACTCGTCAGGCAAAACACCATGCTCCATCATTTCATAAAATAGTCCAACAACCTCCTTCCAACTCTTGTTTCTGGAACAAGCACCAATCATAGCAGACCAAGTGAACAAATTCCTCACACGCATTTCATCAAACACTTTACGTGCCTTATCTAAATACCCACATTTTGCATACATACTAACCAACTTGGTCTCCACAAAAGGGTTAACTTTTTCCACCAACCCAATTCTAGCATGCAATTCCTTACCCACAAAAATGCAATCTTTATCAATGCATGACTGTAAAAGGTTCATGTAGGTAATGGGTCTAACCTTAGACCCTTGTGCAGCAATGGCATCAAGAATTGTAACAACTTCACTTAAAGAGCCATTAATGCATAGTTGGTTCAATTGGGCATCCATTAATTTTGGATTTGAAGTTTTTGTAATTGAGACATTGTTGGAATTTGCAACCACCCTTTTTGAGAGAATGCAATCAAATTGGGTGGCATTGTAAGAAGAGAATGATAATGGAGGCTTTGATTTACTGGGTATAATAATATGAATATTTTCCATTTTTATTTTTTCTAGTTTATCACTGGATTTTGCCAAAAAAAAAATGAAGATAAGGATTGTGGTGATAAGAGGGTAGTGATGGAAATCACAATTCGGAATGAAAAAATAAAAATAAATTAATTGGGACTTTGTCTTTTTTGGGATTTTTTAATAATATTTATAAAAAAATTCTAAAATACACTATTTTGAAATTAACTTAGCTCTATTTATTTGTGTCATCTTCAAAAAAATTCCTCCGTTTTCGTGAGATTACATTATGGGGATTTAAACTATTTATTTATTTATTAAATTAAATTAAAAATGATAAAACATTAAATTAACATATAGTTGTATTTTCAAGATGTAACCTTCTTAAGTTCTTATGAAGGATAATTTTTTTCAATATAGTATATGATTGGATGTCCGTTCTACAATTTCTTGAATGTCCAAAACAATAGAGTATTCTAAAGTAGGTATTTTGAATTTTCTTTTTTTTTAAACAAAAAATATAATAAAAAAATCATATTTTTTGAAGTGTGTTACTTTATTTTTCTTTTTATAAATTAATAATCGTGCTCTTTTTCCTCTAAACACAATTGTGCTTTTGCAGAAAAAAAAATAATTATTTTTTTTCATATTTTTTAATTAAAATGTTCATTACAAAAAAATAGAATGATTAATTAATCTATAAATTGAAGATATATATACACAAATTTTATAACTTATTTGT
>JBBPBS010000361.1:2433958-2446962 GCA_037974835.1 Cicer judaicum
AAATTAAATTTAAATTAATGTATATTTTTATATCATTTATTTTTTTTTTATATGTTGAAATAAGCCTATTAAATTTTATAGTGGAAAAAAGTGAAGCAGTCCGTTAGGAGTATTTTTATTTGTCTTATAGTACAAACCTAAAGAATATAATAATTATATAAAAATATATATATATTTTTTTTTTAAATTATGAGAAAAATAGTTAATACAACCTTCATTTTAAAACAACGATGATATTTAGGGGTGTATTGGATTGAAATTTTGAAAAACTGATTTGACAGAAAAAATCTTAAAATAGAAATTGATAAATTTAAAAGACTCTTGAAAAATATATATTTGTCGTTTTATTTTATCTTTATATATCTATTTATATCGCATTAGTTACTTTGTGAATGTGTGTCCAATTAAAAAGTTTCTATGGTTTTTAAAATAGCCGATAACCATATTTTTATTTTTTAACGTCGAGCTTAAAAAATATAAGGAATGATAATTTGTGAGTGATGTATAGTTCTCTAGTTGAAGTTTAATAGTAAGTTTTAGCATAAGCAACATGTGAAGTTTAGGAGCTGGTTCGTGCACTTGCTTAAAGGGCTTCACCATTTCACATCTTGTTTTTGTTCTCTCATTATGTGACAAATTGTAGTAATATGTAAATAATCTTACAACTATATTTTTATTTATGATAAAAATTTAAAATGAAATGATGTTATTTCATTTAAACGTAGATAATACTTTTATGATTCATATAAATAGAAAATATATCGATAAGGATATATTATCATTATCACTAAAGTATTCATGATACATCTCAGTCCCATATTCATGTATGAACAAGTTGTAGATGTACATGTACCGTCTGTCCTTAAGATCCAATTGGGCAATTCAACAAGTTGACTAGGATCTCTTCTAGTTCGTTATTTGGTTTAATGCCGATTGTATTACAGTTTGGTCAAACCATAGTTTTGTTTTTGAGTAAGGGTTAAATTATAGTAATAAGTTCAACCAACTTTTAATTTTTCACATTTATTTATTTATATTTTTAATACTATTTTTGTTTATTTATTTGTCACTTGATTTAACTATAATTGAATTGATTGAACCATGAATTGAATGTCTTTTCGTTTTAGTGTTCGGTCCATTTTTCAACACATGAAATTAATGTTTATTCATAAAATATTATTATTTGTCACGTGATATAGTTTTTAGTTTCTACTATGTTAGTATTTTGTTATGGTTTGTGTTATTTTTTTAGTTTTAGAAAATTATTTAAAATTTAAAATTTATGTAATTAAAGATATTATTGGGTTGAACCGTGGATTAAGTTGTTTTCTCATTGTTTAAATTGTGCAATGCATTTTATCAACCACGAAATCTTCAAAATAAAATAGTTCAGATTCACTGTATCGGAGTTTCACTGCACCGTAAAATACTGTTCTAGAATTACACTATCATTATGGCGGTTAAAATCACTTTTAATATGACGATAAAAGTCACTTACAATATGATACCATGACCACTCATGAATCAAAAGGACTATGATATAAAAACCGCTCTAAAATAATAATGGTATTAGGACCATTAAAAACTCGACAAAATTACAACATAACAACTGTTTTAAAATACGAAGGGACTACGACATAACAATCATTCTAAAAATGAAGGGACTACGACATAACAACCGCTCTAAAAACGAAGATACTACGACATAACAGCCGCTAAAAAAAATTAAGAGACTACGGTACAAAACCGCTCATAAATATCAAATGGGTAGGGAAAAAAAAGGAGGAGAAGTGACTTGCAAATGAGACGAGCATAATATAAAAGGGAGAAAAGAGAAAGTTGGAAAATGTATCAAACTTTGGTGTACTTTTCACAATAGTTTGAAACTCATTATATAGAGATGGAAGCAAACTCACGTATGTTTTCTATCCAATATAAGACTTTAGTATTTATAGAGTTGAAAACTACTCAAAATATGAGAGTTTTCCAATGTGGGACTTCAAAAAAAAATTATCTCCAATATGGGATTTGAATTTTAAAAAAATGTTTCTTTCCACTTGATTTTATAAAAAATATTTTTTTATAATGTGGGACTTCAACAAATTTTTAAATTCATACAATAACATTATTTATGTTCCAACAATCCCTCACTTGAATTTCAAAAAAAAAATGTTTCTGAAATAGCGTCAAACGCGTCTATAAGACTGTGCATAAACAAATTGACTTGAACCTTTGCATAGTAAGTAGGATTCAGATTCAACAAGAGTAATTCGTAGTATTAAACTCTATCTCTAACATCAAACCTACACACAATATAAGACATATTAAATTTCAACATTCAAACAGAATAAGACATATTAAATTTCAACATTTAATTTAAATATGTCATGAGTGATGTACCTTAATAGATGATCTCATGAGTTACTTTCTGAATTTTACGGGAGTGTGCCTTCATGAATATGTCATCTATCACCAGTCATCTGATACTCTATGTAGTAGCTCACAACATACTTATTTAGAGCATCTCAAACATCTCTAGAAGTATTATTGTAGTTGTAGTAGTTATACATATCATCAACAAAGTCCATTAAGAATATAATTCTTATAATTATTCTCCAATGGGTTAATTCTCTAGCTTTCTTATCATTTTCTGTTTTTCTCAAACTGAAATAGTTTATTGAAATCAAAGGCAACTAAATCAAATCCAGTAATCTCTTCGGTTGACATGGCAGAATGAAACATCTTAAAATTGTTATTTTTCTAGTTTTGGAAAACTGTTTAAAATTCACAATTTATGTTAGTGAAGATATTACTAGGTTGAGTCGCGTACTAGGTCGCTCTCTTTAAAATGTTTCGCGGCACTTCCGAAATTGTGCAAGACAAACTATTAACCACGAAGTCTATAGGATAAAACAACTCATATTCACTATATCGGAGTTCCACTGCACTATAGAAAATCGTTCTAGAATTACACCCTCAATATGGCAGTTAAAACCACTCTTAATATGACGATTAAAGTTACTCACAATATGATATTATGACAATTCATAAATGAAAAGGACTACGACACAAAAACCACTCTAAAATGATCGAGGTATTAGGACCACTAAACAATCGATAGAATTACAACATATAAACCGCTCTAAAATAAGAAGGGACTACGACATAACAACCGCTCTAAAAATGAAAGGACTACGACATAACAACCGCTCTAAAAACAAAGGGACTACGACATAACAACTGCTCTAAAAACGAAGGGACTGCGACAAAACAACTGTTAAAAAAAACTAAGGGACTACGGTACAAAACCTCTCATAAATATCGAAGGGACATAAATAATACGGAGAAGTGGCTTGGAAATCAGATGAGTAGAATATAAAAGGGAGAAAAGAGAAAGTTGGAAAATGCAACCAACTTTGATGTACTTTTGATAATAGTTTGAAACTAATTATATAGTAATGGAAGCAAACTCACATATGTTTTCTATCAAATGTGTAACTTTAGTATTTATAGAGTTGAAAACTACACATTCTTATTTAATTAGTTTCACATTTGAAGTGTTTGAACTGCAAGTCCAAAATATTTCTCTATACAAAGCGAACTTAATTTCATTTGAATTGCTTCTTTATATTTTGAAAGCATTTTTGTCTATAACTTTTATAGATTTTAATTCATGATCTCCATTATCATATATCACATATAACACTAAATTATAATGTAAAAATATTGTCACCGTTGACTTCCTTTCAGTTCCATCATATTCGATTCATCACATAATTTGTTGAGATTTCTATATTTTCACAAATTTCATGTTTTTGATAAGTTCTTGTGGAACTAAAATCAATTTATTCAAATTACTCTTTTAAAATATTCATATCTTTTTTTTGGATCATCTTGCTTTTTATCTTTCGAACCGAAAAATATACCACGCTTCATGCATGGATGAGACTTATTTGCAATGGTACATTGTTCAATAAGTACTTAGATTTTGATCAGAGCATTTGCAACTAATAATTGGTTTTTCTAAACTTTGCAAATGAGTTCTCTTTTGAACTTTTGGTTCACACTAGTTTGTACGAGAATTAAGATGATATAATAATATACTGCAATAATCATCTTCAGCTGCTTATTCTCTCCCAATATTATTGTGAACATTAATTCATCAAATGATATTCAACAAGCTCATTTGTAAACAACTCTCCAATTTATTGGCTCAATATACTCTATTATAAATGGAGAGTTCATTTACAAAATGTATTCCCAATATTATTTTAAGTGTATTATATTGGAGCAATTGAAATATATACTAACATATCCAAAAAAAATCTCTTAGATGAGAGAATACTAGGCTGTCAATTCAAAATTGATTGTAAATTAAGGGGAGAACTATAGTAGCTAGTTGGCTTTATGTAAATTAATATCGCAAATACATAATTGCATGTTTTCAAAGTAGAATTTAGATGTTATGATTTCATAAGTACTGGTCGCACAATTAACTTTAGACGTCTAAAGAATATATATCCAAGTCCATTTTTGTGATTGAACATATGATACATGATGTCCAATATCAAATCCAATAAATTCACTACTTTCCAAATTCTTTCTATATTTATGAAAGTTGACTCTTAGTCAAAATCATCGACAAAAAATATCACAAATTTCTAGTTATGAGTTGACAACAAACATACACAACATCATTCAATTTATGATCGGTGTATTAATCCACATGATTCATGTATTAATTCACAAATACAATCTCATATACATTTAAAAAATGTGAGAGACTTATTCTCTCAAATTGTCAACTTTCATTAGGAACTAATAACAAACAAAATCATTTGATTGAAGAATCTTCTAGCTTTTCAATACATGTTGGCATAAAACTTTAACTACTTTCCGCATCATAATACATTTTGAGATGACTTAACTGATCTTGTCAATAACAAATTTTGATTTGTAAACATGAAGTTTACAATGATATGTATTTCAGTCGTTTTAATCTTTTTGAATTAATAACAAACAATTTTTTTATTTATTTATAATTTTGTATTTCAAATAATTTTTTTTATAAAGATTCAAAATACTTGATTTACCTTAGTATTACTATATGTGTACATCAACGACCTTTTGCATATAAATAAACGAGAACTCAAAACTTTCTTACAAAGAAAACTCAATAAATCATATCTATATGACATATTTGTCTTCTTTAGAAGTTACACAAAATAAAAAAATAAAATATATATATATATATATATATATAAAAGAATTTCATAAAAATAATTTGCAACACATATTATCACTTGACATATATCTAAAATATAGATATGTTCAAAATATATATTATAAATATTTAATCATAAATAACTTTCATAAAGAAAGTTTAATATCAATTCATTTTGCACGAGAATATTTTGAAAATTTAAGATAATTAGATTTAGAAGACTTTAAAAATATGCCACTACACATAACTCACAAATAGAACTTAGGAGATGTGTTTATATATATCATGATTTTGTCTCATCTGTAATTTTTTTTTCTCGCCATATAACATATATACTCATTGTTATTTCATACAAGTTAAAATATTGAGGTCACATAAAAAGAGAAAGTTATAAATTTAGTTCTATAAAAATTTACCATACCACTAATCTTTTTATGATTGCTCCTCATGAAATGACATATTTATGTTACACATCTCTTTAATGTATATATTATTTGTTATATAATTATATAAAATACCATACCACAAATCATATTAAATGAAATTTTATCACATTCGCTTATAATTCATCAACATCTTATCAATGGTAATTTCAAACACACCAATTATTATAATTGTAACATTGGTTATTTTAATCAATCATGTGGTCTTTCATATTTTTGTTCAATAATTTTTCTTTTGTTCAATAACAAATATGATCAATCTCTTAAAATACTTAAAAGTCTTGCTCAATTTTGCCACTTCTTTTAAATTAACACTAAGATTAAATAGATCTTACATATTTCAATCACGCTCTAAATGTGTAGTTTTTCATGAACTCAATCACAAATATTTATAAATGGAGACCATTGGCAATCGAACATTTGCAATCCTGCAAGGATGTCTTATAGCAAAATTCTCAGCGATAGCCAAGAAAAAAACATATTTTGAGCAATTTTATAGGCATGCTTGGATGTTAGTTCTTCAGGAACTATATCAAAATGCTTTTCATCAACAATTATTAAGAATAATTAATCCTTTGAGCATTCCTTCATAGATGCTTTAATTTTAATTTTTTTTAGTTGTTTAGGAAATATATCACATATGATCTTCATAAACAACGATTAAGAAATATTATTATTTGAACAATTCTTCAAAGATGCTTTTAATATTAAATTCTTTCGGAATTTAAAGAATTTAACGAGAATAAACAAAGAAAAATATGACAATTATACAAGATAAGACTTCTCAATAAAACTTTATGCAAAAATAAAATATTGATATGAAATAAAACTTTTAAGAAATAATATAATCATGAAAAGAAGTAGATAATAATAAAAAGACATATTATTAAAATAGAACTCCAAGTTGATTATATTGTGAAATTAACTAAAATGAGAGCTAGACATAGAAGAGGATAGAAGATAGAATCCTAGAATTTTTGGATTATGTTCTTTAAGGCGTAAACTTTACAATTATATGACCTCTATTTATAAGTAACGAGTCATATGACTTGAAAGGATCTTAAGAGTCTAATATAATGTGTCATAAACATATGAAGTTAAAGGTGACTATTAAAGTGTAAAAATCATTTAATCATATGAGTTATAGACTAAATATAGAATATGAAGTTTAGAGAAAAATGGATATCCATAAATATTCATATATAAGAGATCTAAAATACTTTTAAACCTATAATATGGTACTATCTAATTTGTTGCAAGTTCATATCAAACGCACAACGTGGTCATGACATCATTGTGTCAATATCTAAGGACGACAATTGATAGAGTCCGGGTAGGGAACAACAATGCTTGTTCTCATACCGGTTGCATGAAAAAACATAGCACCCAAATCCATACCAGAGTGAGTAACTATTTCAATATTTGTACTCGTACCTTCTAGATACCAAAGTACTCTCGTATCTATTATTCACACTTTAACTATAATATATCAATAACTAACATAATATTATACATGATAACTACATTAAATTATAAAACATTATAGACCAAATTATTTAACTAATCCAACATTCCATACATACCAAATAAATATTTTGAGACATGTCATCTCTACAAATATCATCAAGTCAAAATCTTTGGAGCTCTCTATGAGAATTCTCTATAGTACATAAATCAATAAAGTGTAAAATCAAACTAAAATTATCAAGTCAATTAGCAGCTTGATTCCCTTCCTATTAGATGTGGTTGATCACAACATGCTAATCCATATTTCATAGTTAATGAATGCAACGAATAAGAGTTGAGATATTTTTATTGATTTTGCAGTTATCAAATCACCATGTCAACAAAGACCTTAGAATCACTCTCCGCTTGAAGATGTGTAGTCCCTTGTTGACAAGCCACTTCCATACCCATGTACATACCCTACATCTTAGCATGTAGGGCATCACAAGCCTCAATTTTTCGTGCATACCTGATCATAAAATTCCTACTGTTGTCGCAAAGAAGGCCTTCACACCCGAAAAAGATTGATCGAGTTTGTATGTGTGCTATTGAGTTTCATCCATCCTTCCTATGGTATCTTTCAGCCAATGGAGATCGTGCCCGTTTGTTGAGGTCTCTGAGTCAAGTGAGGAACTTTGCATTTCTCTATCTCCTTTGCCATCTTAATAATCTCTTGAGTTGGATTATTCAAACAATGAAACTCATCATCAAAGATACTTTTGTTCTTCCACGTCCATAGTTTCCAACAAGTTACCATTAAGATGTTTGTCAATCATTATTGTATTCTCTTATCCCCTTATGTTCGATGTTGCCAAAGATCTAATCCTTCTAAGTAAAAGTAAACAAAAAATAGTAATATGTGTATGATCAACCGACTTGATCCAAATTTGTGTTGCATGAACGTAGTCCCTCATAACAAAATTGATTGTTTTCGTCTCCATTCTTGCAAGCAACACACAATGTATATCCCAGATAATAATATGGATAAATTATCATGGGGCCAACATTGATCAAAGGAGGACTACCAAAGGAAACTTCAATTATATTATTGGTAAAATTTAGAGTAAGTTGAGTGGTTGGAAGTAATAGTGTCTTAGTCTAGCTGATAGACTCACCCTGTCTAAATATGTGCTTAGTTCCATTTCGTATTATCATATGCAATATACCAAGCTTCTTAAGACATTGTGAGATTAGATGGAGAAAATTCAGAGAGGTTTTTGTGGGGGGATACATACCAAACTCATAATCTGAATCAGATTAGAATGGAGATTCGTTGCTTGCCTAAAATGGATGGAGGTCTTACGATAAGGATCCCTCACCATATGAATGAAGCTTTCCTCGTGAAAGTGTTGTGGAATTTGATTAATAAATCTGATGACCTTTGGTGCAAAGTCCAATACAACAAGTATAAGAGAGCAAATGACCTCTGGGTTTCAATAAAAAAATTGTTTATTATTAATTCAAAAAGATTAAAACGACTGAAATACATATCATCGTAAACTTCAAGTTTACAAATCAAAATTTTTTATTGGCAAGATCAGTTAAGTCATCTCAAATGTATTATGATGCGGAAAGTAGTTAAAGTTTTATGCCAACATGTACTGAAAAGCTAGAAGATTCTTCAATCAAATGATTTTGTTTGTTATTAGTTCCTAATGAAAGTTGACAATTTGAGAGAATAAGTCTCTCACATTTTTAAAATGTATATGAGATTGTATTTGTGAATTAATACATGGATCATGTGGATTAATACACTGATCATAAACTGAATGATCTCGTGTATGTTTGTTGTCAACTCATAACTAGAAATTTGTGATATTTTTTGTCAATGATTTTGACTAAGAGTCAACTTTCATAAATATAGAAAGAATTTGGAAAGTAGTGAATTTATTGGATTTGATATTGGACATCATGTATCATATGTTCAATCACAAAAATGGACTTGGATATATATTCTTTAGACGTCTAAAGTTAATTGTGCGACCAGTACTTATGAAATCATAACATCTAAATTCTACTTTGGAAACATGCAATTATGTATGTTGCGATATTAATTCACATAAAGCCAACTAGCTACTATAGTTCTCCCCTTAATTTACAATCAATTTTGAATTGACAGCTAGTATTCTCTCATCTAAGAGATTTTTTTTGGATATGTTAGTATATATTTCAATTGCTCCAATATAATACACTTAAAATAATATTGGGAATACATTTTGTAAATGAACTCTCCATTTATAATAGAGTATATTGAGCCAATAAATTGGAGAGTTGTTTACAAATGAGCTTGTTGAATATCATTTGATGAATTAATATTCACAATAATATTGGGAGAGAATAAGCAGCTGAAGATGATTATTGCAGTATATTATTATATCATCTTAATTCTCGTACAAACTAGTGTGAACCAAAAGTTCAAAAGAGAACTCATTTGCAAAGTTTAGAAAAACCAATTATTAGTTGCAAATGCTCTGATCAAAATCTAAGTACTTATTGAACAATGTACCATTGCAAATAAGTCTCATCCATGCATGAAGCGTGGTATATTTTTCGGTTCGAAAGATAAAAAGCAAGATGATCCAAAAAAAAGATATGAATATTTTAAAAGAGTAATTTGAATAAATTGATTTTAGTTCCACAAGAACTTATCAAAAACATGAAATTTGTGAAAATATAGAAATCTCAACAAATTATGTCATGAATCGAATATGATGGAACTGAAAGGAAGTCAACGGTGACAATATTTTTACATTATAATTTAATGTTATATGTGATATATGATAATGGAGATCATGAATTAAAATCTATAAAAGTTATCGACAAAAATGCTTTCAAAATATAAAGAAGCAATTCAAATGAAATTAAGTTCGCTTTGTATAGAGAAATATTTTGGACTTGCAGTTCAAACACTTCAAATGTGAAACTAATTAGATAAGAATGTGTAGTTTTCAACTCTATAAATACTAAAGTTACACATTTGATAGAAAACATATGTGAGTTTGCTTCCATTACTATATAATTAGTTTCAAACTATTATCAAAAGTACATCAAAGTTGGTTGCATTTTCCAACTTTCTCTTTTCTCCCTTTTATATTCTACTCATCTGATTTCCAAGCCACTTCTTCGTATTATTTATGTCCCTTAGATATTTATGAGAGGTTTTGTACCATAGTCCCTTAGTTTTTTTTAACAGTTGTTTTGTCGCAGTCCCTTCGTTTTTAGAGCAGTTGTTATGTCGTAGTCCCTTTGTTTTTAGAGCGGTTGTTATGTCGTAGTCCTTTCATTTTTAGAGCGGTTGTTATGTCGTAGTCCCTTCTTATTTTAGAGCGGTTTATATGCTGTAATTATATCGATTGTTTAGTGGTCCTAATACCTCTATCATTTTAGAGTGGTTTTTGTGTCGTAGTCCTTTTCATTTATGAATTGTCATAATACCATATTGTGAGTAACTTTAATCGTCATATTAAGAGTGGTTTTAACTGCCATATTGAGGGTGTAATTCTAGAATGATTTTCTATAGTGCAGTGGAACTCCGATACAGTGAATATGAGTTGTTTTATCCTATAGACTTCGTGGTTAATAGTTTGTCTTGCACAATTTCGGAAGTGCCGCGAAACATTTTAAAGAGAGCGACCTAGTACGTGACTCAACCTAGTAATATCTTCACTAACATAAATTGTGAATTTTAAACAGTTTTCCAAAACTAGAAAAATAACAATTTTAAGATGTTTTATTCTGCCATGTCAACCGAAGAGATTACTGGATTTGATTCAGTTGCCTTTGATTTCAATAAACTATTTCATTTTGAGACAAACAGAAAATGATAAGAAAGCTGGAGAATTAACCCATTGGAGAATAATTATAAGAATTATATTCTTAATGGACTTTGTTGATGATATGTATAACTACTACAACTACAATAATACTTCTAGAGATGTTTGAGATGCTCTAAATAAGTATGTTCTGAGCTACTACCTAGAGTATCAGATGACTGGTGATAGATGACATATTCGTGAAGGCACACTCTCGTATAATTCAGAAAGTAACTCATGAGATCATCTATTAAGGTACATCACTCATGACATATTTAAATTAAATGTTGAAATTTAATATGTCTTATTCTGTTTGAATGTTGAAGCCCAGAGGTCATTTGCTCTCTTATACTTCTTGTATTGGACTTTGCACCAAAGGTCATCAGATTTATTAATCAAATTCCACAACACTTTCACGAGGAAAGCTTCATTCATATGGTGAGGGATCCTTATCCTAAGACCTCCATCCATTTTAGGCAAGCAACGAATCTCCATTCTAATCTGATTCAGATTATGAGTTTGGTATGTATCCCCCCACAAAAACCTCTCTGAATTTTCTGCATCTAATCTCACAATGTCTTAAGAAGCTTGGTATATTGCATATGATAATACGAAATGGAACTAAACACATATTTAGACAGGGTGAGTCTATCAGCTAGACTAAGACACTATTACTTCCAACCACTCAACTTACTCTAAATTTTACCAATAATATAATTGAAGTTTCCTTTGGTAGTCCTCCTTTGATCAATGTTGGCCCCATGATAATTTATCCATATTATTATCTGGGATATACATTGTGTGTTGCTTGCAAGAATGGAGACGAAAACAATCAATTTTGTTATGAGGGACTACGTTCATGCAACACAAATTTGGATCAAGTCGGTTGATCATACACATATTACTATTTTTTGTTTACTTTTACTTAGAAGGATTAGATCTTTGGCAACATCGAACATAAGGGGATAAGAGAATACAATAATGATTGACAAACATCTTAATGGTAACTTGGATATACATTGTGTGTTGCACAATATCATTCCTAAGTTGTTGGTCGACAGTTTTACCCTATCTATTTAATATTTTTACTAATATCCAATAGATAGGAACTAATTGATATATCTAAATCATATTTTATTTTACTATATATATGTATCCTATGTAACCATCAAGAACACTCATATTGTTTTTATTTCTCATTTCCATTTTTAATTTCAATTTGTTGTTTTGCTAGAGAAAAGTATATTTTAGTGTTATATGTACATATATTTGAATTTAGAGATAATAGTTAATTCTAATATAATACTACTAGTTGTTATATTAAAACTTAGGGATAAAATGTTTAGCTGTCTAGATCGGTGCAAAAGTTTTAGGATCATTTTGGTAGTTAAGTAACAGAAACATGAAGATAGAATAAACTATCATATATGTTCGATTTTTTTTATTCACTACAAATTGAGTTAGAAACCAACATGATGGTATAAAAAAATAATTTACTCATTTATTCTTATAAATATTATATAAAATATAAAAAATTAAATATAAAAAAATGTAAATACATATTCAAAGAAACTATATTTTGATATTTAATTCAAAAATAAAAATATTAATAATCAAACTTTAAGAAATTGACTTCATTTCTCTAGTTACAACAAGCTTTAGCAATAATAAACTGTTTTTGTTGGTTAACTTTATGTACGATTTGATAAATCTTGTATGAGAGTTTTTATTTTTTATTTTTTTGAGAGTCTATTATTATGTATGCTTATTTTATTGCTACTTTGTGAATGACAATTTGAGTATTTGATACAAATTACTACATAATTCATATTAAATTTAATATATGATATAGTTTAATTATATTAAACATTAAAATATATAGATTTGTTTATTTAATCATTATATTTTTTCAAAATTTAAAATTATTCATCTTGTAGTATTTATGACTTTTTTAATGGATTAAATATGTTTTAAGTCCCTATAAAATTTTAAAATTTTACTTTTAATCCTTATAAAAAA
>JBBPBS010000361.1:2447429-2494465 GCA_037974835.1 Cicer judaicum
AGTAATTTATTAAATATATTTAAAAAAATGATTTAAAAATTAAAAAGTTAAGAATGTTTCGTTTTAGGAAGAACTAAAACAGCTTGTAGAGTAATTTTTTTAGTTTATAAAATTTAAAAATATTTCAAACTAATTTAGAAAATTAAATATAATTATTTCATAAGGGTCACTTTGTCGTTTAAATATGGTATGTATATATCTTATAATGTAATTACTTTTTTAAGGAAAATTATCATAAATTTATGAAGTGTGAAACAAACGCTTAGTGTCATAAATTAAAGTTATAATATTTGTTAATATATCTATCAAACACTTGATATAATGATTTTTTATCTTGTCTCTAACTAATCAAATTTTTAGTCAATTTTATATTTTATCATATATCTATTTTATCTGAACCATCAAATAGACATTATAAATAGTATTTATGACAATATTATATTTTTAATTGTAATTAAAAAAGCTTTATTTTAACTATTCTAGAATTGCTAATAATACATATTTCAACACATTATTTATTATTTTATAAAGAAACCCAATTTAATTCTCTATTAATAATAAATAATATAAATATATTTTGTCAAATAATTATAATAACAATAATAATAAATATATTTCGCATTTTTAAGAATGTGTTGATTTAATATCCTTCTTTAGTTGAATATTTCTAATTTCAAAATTTCACTCGAAATGACAAGTGGTCCAAATTCATTAGGAGTTGTTGTTGGTGCCGTTTGCTCAAGAAATACAATGGTTCGATGTGTCTAATCTTCAACATTTGTTATCCTCGTTTGTTTGTCCCATGGCACCTAGATCTTAGGCAAATCAACATAAATTAAAGTGAAAAAAATTAAAAAAAAAAAAAATTGAAGTCAAACTAGAATCTTGTGCAACTATTATTATTACTACCGTCACATTTTTATTATTTTTCAATTGTATAATTAAACGACCCCATGTGTGGATTTTGTTGTATATAAAAAGTTACTAAAACATTTCATTTTCTTTCATCTATTCACCACATATCCCAAAAGAGAGAAACACTAGGCCAAGAAGCAATGGCTATAGCTATAGCCAAAGACGAAGACAACAACAACAACCATGTTGATTTTGACCCTAGTGCTCCTCCACCATTTAAGATTGCTGATATTAGAGCTGCTATTCCAAAGCATTGTTGGGTGAAGAATCCATGGAGATCTCTAAGTTATGTTCTTAGAGATGCTTTAGTTGTTGCTGCATTGGCTGTTGCGGCAATTCAACTTGATAGCTGGTTCTTTTGGCCCATTTATTGGGCTCTTCAAGGAACAATGTTTTGGGCCATTTTTGTTCTTGGACATGATTGGTAAAACAAAATTGTTTTTTTTTTTTTTTATTTTTTTTTTATTTTGTTTCACTTATGGTTATGTTTATGTCATTGCAATGTTATGGTTTTGATGTAAACATTGATGATATTTTGGTTTGAATAGTGGCCATGGAAGCTTCTCAGATAGTACTCTGCTGAATAATTTTATGGGCCATATTTTGCATTCCTCAATTCTTGTTCCATACCATGGATGGTTAGTAACTTGGTTCTTGGCAATTTTTGTTTTCTTCTTGTTCAATTTGTTCATGTAGTTGTTTCCTTAGTCAAATATTTAATATGAATTTTCACCATATTATTTATTTTGGTTTAATTATTATTTTTTTCAGGAGAATTAGCCATAGAACACATCATCAAAACCATGGAAATGTTGAGAAAGATGAATCATGGGTTCCAGTATGTGATTTATTGGTTCCATTGTTGTTCTTAATTAAATTATTATTATATAGTTTTTGTAGTTTGGTCCCAGCATATGGGAACTATGATGTTACATGAGGCTTGTTCTTAATCATGGGTCCTTTTTTTATGTTTCATTATCTTAGTTGACAGAAAAAGTTTACAAGGATCTTGACAGCATGACAAAGTTTGTGAGGTTCACTGTGCCTTTACCAATGTTTGCATATCCCATCTATTTGGTGAGTTTTTTTTTATTATAAAAAATTCAATTTTTTTTACAAATAAAATGATTAATAAATTTTCGCACAAACGACGTGAAGTTTTAAATTTAAATTCAACACATAATATTAAACTTAATAATATCGATATTTATTAATTAAATTAAATATATATTTTTTTTTATGATATGATTTAAATTATGAATTTTAATTATTTGAACTGAATATTTCAGTGGAGAAGAAGTCCTGGAAAATCAGGGTCTCACTTTCATCCTTACAGCAACTTGTTCTCACCCAATGAAAGAATTGATGTCACAATTTCAACGTTGTGTTGGACTCTCATGTTTTCTACTCTTCTCTATTTGTCATTCGTTACTAGTCCTCTTTTAGTTCTCAAGCTCTATGGAGTTCCCTATTGGGTAACATTTCCCTAACTTTTTTACCTTTTTTAATAATTTTTGTATGTTATTTAATTAAATTATTTTAACATATGTCTATAAATTACTTATATGCTTATTTGATTAATTGCAGATTTTTGTCTTGTGGTTGGATTTTGTCACATACTTGCATCATCATGGTTATGAGAAGAAATTACCATGGTACCGTGGCCAGGTAAAAAACATAATTTAATTAATTATGTACATAATTAGTTAATTTTGTACCATTTATTTTTGTTGTGTCTAATTAATCATAATTTGATAGGAATGGAGTTATCTAAGAGGTGGTCTTACAACTGTTGATCGTGACTATGGTTGGATTAATAACATTCATCACGACATTGGCACACATGTTGTCCATCATCTTTTCCCTCAAATTCCTCATTATCATTTGATTGAAGCGGTACTTATATCTTACACCAAAACCTTATAATTTAAATGATTCATTTTATTTTTATTTTTTTTATTTTAGGGGAATATTCTTTATTTGTTCAAAATCACATAAAGTAAACTTTCTTTTAAAAGAATTGTTATTTATACAATTCCTGTAAATATATTCCGTCTCAATTTAGAAGGTCTATTAAAAAAATTTCCTTGTTCATCCTTAATATTCTTAGAATTTACTTGTTTTAAATCATTATTATAAAATTGCCCCTTATATGTTATTGATGAAATAGTACATATTGGTACATTTGATAAATAAATAATGTCACATATACTTTAGCAAGCTGTGAGATTTGTTAAATTTTAATTATTATTTTTTATAAAAATCTAGTGTAGATGTAAGAGTAGTAAAGAATGAATGCAATTAATTAATTGACCCACATTTTGAATTATTTGCAGACAAAAGCAGCAAAACCAATATTTGGACAGTACTACCGTGAGCCAGAAAAATCATCACCATTGCCATTTCATCTAATTAAGTACTTAGTAAAAAGTATGAAAGAAGATCACTTTGTAAGTGACACTGGAGATGTTGTGTTTTATCAAAGTGATCCTGAGCTCTACAAAAGCACCAAGAGTAATTGAATTTTGGGTTATCTAATTGGATGCTAGAATAAAGAGAGAGAGAAATCAACTTCTATTTTATGGGTTACATTTTGGAGTTGTGGTTCATGCTAGCTGGGTACACGACTTTATGTCTACTTTATAAAAGGATTGGGCTTCACTCGTTGGTTAATTTATTTTCTACTTAGAGATAATTATGTCTTTTTCTTTTTTTGGTTTTTATTTTGTTTTTAGAGACAATGATGTAGTTGCCCTTGGTGGAATACTATAATAATATTTGAAATAAATGAAATAAAAATGTAATAAATATTGAATTGTCAGTTTCATCTGTGATGTGTTTCTAGCACTTGTACAGAGCATTCACATGGTCAATTTAAATGAAATTTGGTAAAGGGATTTGTTTCATTCCTAACCACCACTTCTCTCTTTTATTTTTTACATTTTTTATTATTCTAGTGATATAAACAAAATTACAGATAATAAAGATATAAGTTGGTTTGGTTGAACAATTTTATTAGTAGTCATAGGACATGACAGAAATATTAAATAATATGTCAATAATTTTTTTTGGGTCATAATCGTTGAATTTCAATGAGCATTGGAATTTGATAAAATTGAATATGACTGAGCAGTAAATGATAACTGTCTAAAAAAATTTCAATCAAAGGTTCTCTTTATTGATCGGATTTTAATATAAAATTATTGATCATTTAAATTCAATTATTTAATTATAAAAAATATTCAACTATTTGAGAGTAATGATACGAGTGTTATAATTTAATTTAATTGTTAAATTTATTGATTATATAATTGTTAAAATATTTTATTTTATTGTGGGTTGATTTGGTTTGAATTAATTGATTTCTTATTAGATTAAATTTATTTGAATTTTATGATAAAATTTGAATATTTATCTCACTCAGATTAATAGAATTATTTTTATTCAAATTATAAATTTGACCATAACTGACAATGTGGTCACCCGTAACCAAAAATGAATTTTGAAATTTAAAATTTTGAGCGATGAGAGAAATAGATATTTATGGTCAAGTAACTCACTACAAGAAAAATACTATTTTGTGGCCAATTTTATAAATATTTTGAGGCCGAATAAAATCCTCACAAATTAGTGATCGAAAAAGTCCTCACAAATGCCAAAATTAAAATTGATCTTTATTTGTGGCCGAAAAAGCCCTCACAAATTAGTGATCGAAAAAGCCCTCACAAATGCCAAAATTGAAATTGATCTTTATTTGTGGCCGAAAAAGCCCTCACAAATTTTTAAATATTTAATTGGATTTTGTGGTTGCCTAAGCCCTCACAAAATCCAATTAAATTTTTAAGAATTTTGTGAGGGCTTTTACCGCCACAAAAAATCAATTTTGTGAGGGTCAAATCCGTCACAAAAGACTGACGTGACTAGTGCGTTTGTGGCTGTATATGTTGCCACAAAGGAAAGGTGGCATTTGTGGTTGCAAAGGCCGCCACAAAGGAGGCCCAATACAGCTGGATTTTCTGACCGCTCAAGCCGTCACAAGTGGATAGTACCGTTAGCCTTTCTGGCGGCAAAGGCCGCCACAAAAGGTATTATAGCCGTTGGCGTTTCTGGCCGCCCAAGCCGCCACAAAATGCTTATATCCGTTGGCATTGTGGCTGCTTTGGCCGCCACAAAGGATCAAGCATACCCTATATATATTTCTCCACTCCTCCTTCATTTTTTCACATCTAACTTCTCTCTAAAACCTCCTTCTAACTATTCTCTCCACCTTCTCTCTACACAAAATATTTCATCAAGCTTGATTTAATTTTGGTAAGTATAAATTATATTATATATGTAGTTTTATAATTTTATTTTTTAATTTGATATAAGTAATTAATATTATTGATTTTTATTTTTACAGTGCTTGTTAATTATTTCGAAGATTTGCAAGCATCGTACGTGAGTGAAAGCTTGAAGTCAGACGCTACTCGGCATCAAGTTAGTATTTTATATATTTTAAATTTAGATTAGTAAATAAATATATATTATTTTTAAAATATAGATTAGTAATATATATTTAGATTAGTTTTATAAATTTATTTTTTTTAAAATAGGAATGATGTTGTTTACATAATATATGATAAATTAAAGTTTCAAACAAGGTTAAAATATATTGGTTTTAATATAATTATTATTTAAAAAAACATTATTAAAATTGATGGTATTATTATTTTTTGTTATAAATAAGTCTTGATTATTAAAAAAACATAATTTAAAATTTTATATAGGTTTGTATAATGATATAGTCTTGATTAATAATTTATTATATAGTTTGCAAATTAATTAATATATAATCCCCTAATTGACATATATGCCAAAGTTATTGATTTTAAAAAAATATTATTAAAATTGATGATATTAATTATTATTTTTTGTTATAAGTATTGATATATATATATATATATAATGTTTTTGTTTTTGTTAGTATTGATATTTTTTGATAGTATTGATATATATATATATAATTTAAAATTTTATTTCGGTTTATATATAGAATTATTGTATTGATAATAATATATTATATTGTGTGCAAATGCATGCTCTCCTAATTGACATATAAATATGTCAAAATTTATATATAATGCTTTAAAAAAATAAAGCAATTAATATATAACACATTGATATATATATATATATATATATATGGATTTAGACCGTAGTTAGATGTACAATAGGAATTTTCCTAGAAGAAAGGGTCTTAAACAACGTTTTGCTAACAAGGTTAAAGACTTTCTCAATTTTGCGATAGTGCAAAAAATTGTCGAAGATGAAGGGGGAATGAGATGTCCATATTGTTTATGTCGATGTAGACGGTTTAAAAGTGAAGATGAAATAAGAGTGCATTTGTATTTAGACGGATTTATGCCTAACTACTGGATTTGGACTAATCATGGAGAAGAGTCTCCAGCAGCGCCTAATACTAGTACAACTTTGAAGAATTATTACATAGGTCCTTCAAGTAGTACTAACATGTAAGGTATAGATTATTATAACTATCAACACTTTGAGGCGATGAATAATATGATCTCGGATGCTATTGGGGTTAATTTGTCATTCAATGAAGATCAATATGATGATACCGATGGACTTCCCAATGAAGAAGCTCATAGATTTTATGGTCTTTTGAAAGAGACAAATAAATCATTGTTTGAAGGTTCTTCAAACTCAAAGTTATCAATGTGTATTAGACTGTTAGGTCTAAAGTCTCAATTTCATATTCCTGATTTAACTTTGGATTTGATGACTAAAATGATGCTAGACGCAACACCTGTTAGAGATGGTTTGCCGCAAAGTTATTACGATGCGAAACGGTTAGTGTCAAAGCTAAGATTAGGTGCCAAGAGGATTGATTGTTGTGTTAAAGGTTACATGTTGTATTATGACAATGAATTTAGTATGAATGATGCAAACTTAGTTGAATGCAAGTTTTGTCAAGAACCAAGGTATCACCAAAAGAATAACTCTAGGGTAAGTAGGGGAAAATCAATTCCTGACAATTGGTGTAGGTCTCATAATTTTTCATTATAAACAAGTATTTTTTTTTTAAATATAAGTATAAAATAGTATGTATCTAAATATAATCACTTTTTGATGAAATAGTATATACCTAAATATAAGTATTTTATCAAATTATTAGATATATTTATTGTTTTTTAGATGAAATCTTAATTAATATTTAATGTGTTTTGGAATATGAAAAATCAAAATCAAATATATACATTTACAAAATGATATTTTAGATTCAATACATATAAATAGATACTTTAATTCTACTACATACTTTTTCAATATAAATGAAAAACAAAAGCATATAAAACTGATGTAGATTTAGAAGAGTCGAAATGAGATACTTTTTCAAAATAAAACTGAGAAGAATTTGTTCTAATAGATAAATATTTTTCTAAATCTCTTATTGAATCAAATTCTCTATATGTTGTTCTTGATTAAAATGAGGTGCTCTAATGCTCATCCTCATTTTAGAGTTGTTAGTTGACATTTAGAGTCTCATGGATTAACTAAGGGATACCAACAACATAGTCGAAACTAACTAAAATTGGTTTAGAGATTTCTTCATATTTCATTTTTCGATTATATTCCTCCTTTTATTTTTGGATGTTAATCTTTGTTTGTTTTCTCCTTTTAGAGGCTTTGTCTCCAGAAAATTATTAAAAAAAAGTCGAATTTAGAGAAGACAAATATTTTGATGGATCAACACAATATATAATACATTTTTTATGGATTGAATTTACGGTACTCTTCGTCCTTTGCATGTGAGACAAACAACCTGACAAATTTAATTTTAAAAAATATGTTTTTATTTTTCTTGAAAAGATAGTCAATCAAATTACTTTTTATATCATAACAACGAGGAAAGTGATACATTTTTACTACTACAAAATAGTTGTTCATATTCGTGGTCATTGAAATTTTAGACAATTTTTAAGTAATGTGTAAGATATATAGCTAATTGTTGAAAATGATGGAGAATAAATGGTATTGATGATGGTATTAAATGTTGTGAATTGAAAAATGTGAAGTCCGGGAATACACACTTTAAGAGTATTTATAAGGTGTAGGTATGACACTTGGGTTAGACCCCAAAGGGCACCACAATTTTGTGAAGCAGGGAGAACGCAAGCAAATGGACCACCACACGCGGTCAGCTGATGGACCTCGTGCTTAATGGATCCCCCAGATTTCTCAGATCCAAACAGAGGGTGTAATTCTAGATCGGTTTTCTACAGTAGAAATTCGTTACAGTGCAATTATGGGCAATACCTCAAAACGTCTTAAAAGATGGGGTAGTATTTGTGATTTGTTTTTTATTTTTCATTTTGAAAATGATATTTGAAAACAAAACATGTTTGAATAAAACATAGTTTACTTAGTTTTTGTCCCTTATTTCAAAACGATTTTAGCCCAAAACAAAACCACAAAAATAGTTTTTTTTTTCAGCTTTTATTTTCACTTTAAGTCTTCCTCAACTCTTTCAATTCCATCGAACGTTTCACCCAAAGCCACACTGCCTAAGTTTTATTCGACTTCCACTCTCCTTTGGTTTTCCTACCTCTACTCTGATCATTTTGAAATTTAATTTAAAATTGAAACTCACATGAAATTAAAAACTAAAATTTAAATCTCAAAATGAAAAGTGATTTTAATTTATAAAATTGTTAAAACGTGAAACAGAAAACGGTAAATAATTGGTTGCAAAAAGAGGGGAAGCATTTATAAGCAATGACCGACATTAAGTTCAGTAGTTAACCGTAAATGTTTTTGGAACATATTTTGCAGTGTAGTAGTTGGACTGGGACATGAACAACGACAAAAGATGGATAGTTCGGAGTAAATTGGCATGTGGTTTTATGGTCATGCATTTACTTTTTATTTTTTATGGTAGGCGCATATATTTCTAGGTATAAACTTATTTTTCTTACGTTCTTCTTATTACAACATAACTTTTAATATAGACACCTTCTGTGTGTATATATATAAGGTGTATTTTTCATTTTTTTTAAGATTTATTTATATATATATATTTTTATTAAATTTAAAATACTTTTCTAACACTATAAAAATTTGTATCATTAACTACTTTCAATACTTTATTAATCACTAAAATATTTATAATCAACCACTTTTTAAATATATATCTCATTAACCATTAAAATATATGACATTAACCACTTTATAGTATTCCTTTAACTACTAAATTGAATCACTTTAAAATGGTTAATGTTGTGTGTTTTAGTAGTTAGTAAAATATATGTTAAATAAGTGGTTAATGATTTATATTTTAGTGGTTAGTAAAATATTCAAAGTAGTTAATGGGATAAACTTATATGTGTCATAAAAATATCTCAATAGTAAAAATAAATTAAAAAAATACTTTGATTTTTTTAAATACTGTTCACTGTATTTACAATGAATAGTACATACATGTCAAATATTTTGTCTACACAATTTGTTTTCATACAACATATTTTTTATTTATGAAAATCCCAGAATAAAATATAAAATTGATTCATGAACTTTTATTATAAATATAAATTAAAAGTTTAACTAAAATAATATTAAATATAAATTAAAAGTAAAATAAAAATATATTAATTATATATATATTTTTAAAATAAAATATCATATTGTTCCGGACCATTCCAAAGTCAAGTACGTCTTGACTAATACACATAAGTTCAATGAGACGTACGACAAGGACAAAGAACTATTTGTAATCAAGTTCAACCATCCTTCTATATCTACTCCAAATAATTGGTGTTGTTTGTGAGATACATATTTTTCATAATACCAAAACCTCATTTCATTCACAATTCTTTGTAAACCTCCATCCAAATGGCTCGAAACAATAAGTGAAACAATGTCAAGAAAAATTGTTAATACCGCTCAACATACCATATAACAATATGGAGACGAGAACACAACATCCATATCTCCCACTCCAACGACCAACATTGTCGAACCCATCGTTGTACTTGCCTTAGTCCAAAATGATCGAGGAACCCTTAATGATCTCATCACCTTGGTGTGGAACTAGTCATGAGTGATCACAAGGAAAAACATTTGTTTATATAGGGTGGAAATAGCAAATTATTACCCCTACCATCATCATAATAGAGATGGAGACTACATATGGTTTAGTAGAAGGAAACTCCCTTGAACAATATGAACGATCAATACATCCTCGTTGTAGCGACTTACTATCTCTTAGAATTATCCACTAAATGACTCCCACACCTAAACGTCATCGACATTCGTCAACCAAGTTCCCAACTCTGATTTGTCATTGCCATTCACCCAGGTCCTCCCAACCAAGGAAAATATGTCCCCATCACCAATCATCAAGTTCACAACCACACTATGTTCACTTTCATGTTGAGATATGGAAGCAAACCATGAAATTTGAGGGCATTTCAATGCAAGGGTGCATAATTTTCTCATTCCAAAGTCATTGGAAAAAGCCTCCTCAGATGGCCAGCTATGATTGACCATCAACCCATATGAGAAACTTCCAAAAAATTGAGGCCATACTTGACTACCACGAAGCTCAAGGACCAACAATATAAAGATTTTCACATTGAATCTAAAGAAAGATGCAATAATATGGTACAAGAGCCTTTGGAAAAATTTCATGGACTCGTGGGGGGAACTTTGCAGACAATTCACCAACCATTTCACCATTTCTCGAAAGCAACTAAAGACCATAGGTAAGTTATCGATCATAGTATAGGGCAAGGATGAGCCCTAGTGAAAGTACATATAACACTTTAACAAAGAAGTTGTTCTCGTATGAGAAGAAGAAACAAGATGAAAATGTTTTTGCTAAAAGATTGACTCTTAGAGAGTTACAGGTTCATCGACAATATTAGTCTCAAAAAGCATAGGAAATTGAACGACTTCATGGCCCAAGTCAATACCTATGCTTAAAACAAATACAATATTAACCCATGGAATTTATATAGATGAAAACAAGATAGAGCTTCCTCCTTTGAACCCATGTTGAAACCCTGCTAAAACAAATGCGGGATGAGAGATCCCTCAAGAAGCAAGGAATACAAGGACCTGTCAAGATAAATTTAATGAACGTCAAAGAATGCAAAATCAGAAGTAAAAATGTGACAATCAAGGCTTGAAGAATAAGTATAATTTGAGAGCATATTTTTTTTTTTTGACATGAGAAGCCAAGTTGACAACACCAAAGAATGGAAACTAGAAACACACATCGAAGTGTTTAGATTTGATACTACTTGAGGATGCATCAAATGCAATAGATACTAGACTACTGACATGGGTCATTTCGACGCCACTAGCCGTTAGGATGATTTTTTTAAAATAGGTGTTGAAGACTCTGTTTTAAGGGTTGCTTGATCGATTATTATAAATCTAAATCTAATTGTAAACGATTATCGATTCTCGATGGACTTTAGAGTATATAATTTCATTTCTTGCAATTTTATTTATTTATTTACTTTTCATCCCTTTAATTCATCGATTATGATATGTTCTTCATTTACATTTATGCAAAAATCGTCCTACATGTCATTTTATTATAACTAAACTTATCTTAGGGAAATATGCTTTGTATGCCTTGTGTTCTTGGATTTCTCCCAAATTCACAAATTATTACATTCATAAACCATTGCATTTCATCTGCATTTCGTGATACAATATTTTACTTGCATCCTTACTTTTACTAAAGACTTTTTCATCATCTAATTCTTTCATTAAAATCACTATTTTACAAAAGCATAATCTCATTCATCTCATTATCTATTTCATTTGATACTCCGAAGTTAAGTTTGGTAAATTGGTTCATTCACCCTAAGTGTTATGAAATTGAAATGTCAAATATGTTCATCCTTAAAAAAGTCAATCAATTTTTTAACTTGTCAAATATTCATTTAAAATCAACATTACACGCCTATTGGAACTTGATTGAATTGATTACATTTATTTGGCATATAGTTTTATCATGTGACTTTAATGGATTTAAGAAACAAGATAGTTTCAAATTTAAAGTACACTCTCGATAAACGTAGATAAACGCATGACATAACTATGACTACATCGACAAGCAATAATTCTAATGATGCACACAATGTGAGTTCATCCATATCAATGTTAACACGACCCCCAATAAGATTCCTCGCCTACACCCCCACAACATCCAAGGAACATATATTGGTCGAGGACACTAATATTGAGTTCAATGATAGGGGAATTTTCCCCAGCATATTTCTAAAGACTAAGAGTCGACAAAACAAATACTACAATTTCCATTAATACAGCTGCCACAACATTGACAGTTGTATCCACCTAAAGGATGTAATCGAGCTAGTCATACAAATAAGGCAACTGAAACAGTACACTTCTTGTGCCCAAAATTATTTTCCTTATAAAAGAACAACGCATGACTCTTCTTGCCCTATCACGACTACCAATGCAAACACCTTAACCAATGTTAGACCAAAGGAAAAAGGAATTGCTTGTGGCATACCAGTGTCCATGTTCATCACGTGCAGAATTCTCCACAACAATATTTTCCTGACAATGATGTCTTTAAGGGCTAATCTTTACCTTAGCTTGTAGGAGTACTTCATGTTAGCTATGATTGTTTCAAGAGGATTCTCTAACACCAATATTTCTATCATAAACTCCGTATAAAGGAAGTTTGCAGACAAGACAATGCAAAATATGCACAAGACTGCTCTCGAGAATGACACATCTTGACCCCAATATCATTCAATGACAACAAACTAATTGGGGGAGTAACAAATTCTTGAATCTCGTTACTTGTAAAAGCTTATATCGACAACTTGGACGAGTCATGATTGGCCAAGGAAGCACTGTGATTTTATGCACTCAGAACTCTTCTAAACCCTACAAATCACCAAAGAGAATTGAATGTCCTATATTAGGTCCAATCTATAAGGATTCAATGGCTCTACAAGTACATCCTGGGGGTATTCCAAGCTATTGGTCACCTTTGGGGAGGAAAACACAAGGAATGTGGTCAAACTTCAATTTCTCATCAAATACTGCATGTCAATATACAATTGTATCATTAAAAGACTCACAATGGAATAACTATGTTTGCTTGTTCATGTGATCGATAAACAACGAGTTCTCTCATCTCTATAGACCTCTTTTACCCAACAATATTACTGTCTTTATCGATTTTGAAAATTTTGTCAAAGTCATCCACAAATTGTTGTATGGAATTTCTATAAGAGGCTTGTGGGATGGACAACTTTGAGATTTTAAAAGTCATCTTATTTTTATCCCTTTGAAAATGGAGAATCAGAAAAAGGGAAGTGTGGAATCATGTTTTTAATGACTTTGTTGAGACTCATCTACATCAAAAAATCGGTGTGTTATCATGACGTTCTCTATTTCTAAAGAGAGGCCACATATTTGTTTGGAAAGGGTACGCCACTAATGGCATGTGTAAATTAAATGTTGAAATCAATAAAATGTCTCCTTCTGCTTACATGTTGTGTAATTTGTAATATTTGACATGCTAGACTATGTGATATGATCCTAATAGTCATGGTTCACTTTAAGGATTTTTCTAGGTCAGAAACTTACAAATTTGAGTCGAAAATCGTGTATTGCTGGGGAACACGATAAACAGAGCTACAAAACTCCGATTCAACCAATTCCAAAACGAGGTGAAAGACGACGTTCCGAAACGCAAGTTAGGCTATTGAATCACCGAAAACAAGTATGTAGAATATGAGCTATGATAGCAAGTTACTGAACACGAAAATTGATAGAATTTGAGTATTAGAGTTTGATGTAAAGGAAACTCAAAATTATTATTCAACAAACGAATTAAGAACAAAATGGTGCCACAATCTAGGGATTGTTAAACCAAAAAGAACGCCACAAGGATTAACAACCTTGATAAGTTCAAAGTGATTTCTTTCAAGAACTCTAGAGAGCAAACCCTCACAAAAAACAATATTCAAAATATGCCTTAAGAAAAATAAGGGTTTGCCTTTTATAATGGCAACTCCTAAAAGTTCTCTAAATTTGGCCCAATTGAAATTTTTACAATTACACCCAAATTTCTTATTAATTTAGTCTATTATTTTAATTAAAACTAATATTAAAATTTAATAACACATAAATGCTGCCTTCATTCCTTAACTTCTTCAATTTGGGTTAAGCAATTGACTATCTTGGGTTTCAATTCTTCATGAGTTGTACTTGCTTCAATTAAAGTGGTTATCAAGAACCTCATTCGCCTTCTTTGACCTTGCTCTTGTCATTGGGGTTCCAAGACCTTGAATATACTCTAGGCTTTCTTCCTTGGTTATGCATTCTATGTCCTCATTGGTTATCCATTCTATGTCCTCATCATTCCCTCCTTCTTGAACTGAACTTTCCCTCAAATTGCAATCTTCTTCAGCTGCATCATAAAAAGACAAATCAGCCAAATTAAAAGTAGGACTAACACCATACTCACCTGGAAGATCTATTTTGTAGGAATTATCATTAATTTTGGACAAAACTTGAAAATGCCTATCTCCCCTTTATTGAAGCTTAGATTTCCTTTGAGAAGGAAACGTTTCCTTCCTTAAACGAACCCAAACAGAACTATTTAATTAAAACTAATATTAAAATTTGATAACACATAAATGCTGCCTTTATTCCTTAACTTCTTCAATTTGGGTTAAGCAATTGACTATCTAGGGATTCAATTCTTAATGAGTTGTACTTGCTTCAATTAAAGTGGTTATCAAGTTATTTAGAACCTCATTCGCATTCTTTGACCTTGCTCTTACCATTGGGGTTCCAAGAACTTGAATATCCTCTAGGCTTTCTTATCACTATGTCCTCACCACTATGACATATGAACAAACGCGTAATTTCAAACTTAAGTAACATAAGTTTGATTCCAATGTTATCTTTAAAGGATTTTGAAAAATGTGATTTTTGCAGTCAAGCAAAAAGAACTAAGAGTTTGTATAAAAGAGTAGTTAGAGAATCTGATTCTTTAGACTTAATACACTTTGATATATGTGAACTAGATGAGACGTTAACCATAAATAGAAAGCGCTATTTCATCACTTTTATTGATGATTGCTCTAAATTACACTTTTGTATATCTAATAAAAAATAAAAGTGAAGCGATTGACATGTTTAATATATTTGTAACTGAAATTGAAAATCAAATTAGTAAAAAGATTAAGAGGTTTCGTAGTGATAGAGGCACAAAGTATGATTCTAATTTATTTAATGAGTTTTATAAAACCCAACGAATTATATATGAAACTACTGCACCATATTCACCTGAAATGAATGGTAAAGTTGAAAGAAAGAATATAACTTTGACTGAACTAATTTTTGCAATTATGTTTAACTCTGGTGTTGCATCTCACTGGTGGGGGGAAATTATTTTGACTGCTTGCAATGTTTGGAATAAAGTACCTAACTCTAAAATCAAAACATCTTCTTATGAGATAATGAAGAAAAGACAATCAAAGTTGTGTTATCTTCGAACATGGGGATGCATGGCTTATGTAAGAATCCCCAATCCCAAACAAATTAAACTCGCTAATAGAGCCTATGAATGTGTATTCATTCGGTATACAGTAAACAATAAAGCATATAGGTTCTACGCATAAGTGTGAAAGTAATCATAGAATCAAGTGATGTTGATTTCTATGGAAATAAATTCCCTTTCAAATCAAGAAATAGTGGGGGCAACAGACCTAGTCAAGTTCGTGTGACAAGAAGCACTGAAAGCAAACCAAGGCAAAATAGAAACTTGAAGAAGTAAGAGAGTTAGATTTGCTAAAGATTACGGACCCAAATATATGACCTATAACTTAGAAGAGGATCCTGCAAATCTAAAAGAAGCTTTGTCATCATTGGATGCTTATTTATGGCAAGAAGCTATAAATGATGAAATGGATTTGCTAGAATCCAATAAGACCTGACATGTAATAGACTTTCCTGCTTATTGCAAAACAATAGGTTGCAAATGGATCTTGAAAAGGAAACTAAAAGCAGATGGAACTGTTGATAAATACAAGGCACACCTTGTAGCTAAAGGTTTTAGACAAAGAGAAAATATAGATTTCGTCGTTACTTTTTCACCAGTCACTATAATAACATCCATTAGGGTGTGCATATCACTTGCGGCTATACATAACTTGGTGATACACCAGATGGATGTTAAAACAACTTTTTTAAATGGTGACCTTGAAGAAGAAATTTATATGGAACAACCTGAAGGTTTTGTAATTCATGGACAATAAGACAAGGTCTGTAAGTTAGATAAGTCTCGGTATGGTTTTAAACAAGCTCCTATGCAATGGCATAAAAATTTTTATATCTTGATTATATCGAATGAGTTTAAAGTGAATGAAAGTGACAAATGTATTTATTACAAATTTGAAAATGGCATTTGAACTATCATGTGTCTCTATGTAGACGACTTACTCATATTTGGTTCAAACATTCATGCCATAAATAATGTGAAATCTTTGTTGAGTAAACTTTGATATGAAAGACCTCGGAGAAGCAAATGCAAAATTTGGAATCAAAATTACTAGAACGGAAAAGGGAATTTCTTTGGATCAATTTCACTATGTTGGAAAGATCCTAAAGAAATTTAGTTACTTTGAATGTAAATCTACTTGCACACCATATGATTCAAGTGCAAAACTTTTCAAGAACACTGGTGAAGGTGTTAAACAAACTGAATATGCGAACATCATTGGTAGCCTCAGGTATGCCACTAATTGTACTAGACTAGACATTGCCTACGTCATGGGATGGTTGTGCAGGTTTACTAGTAGACCAAGTATGGAGCATTGGTACGCTGTCGAAAGAGTCATGAGATACCTTAAAAGGACCATGAGTCTCGAATTACATTATCAAATATTTTCTATCGTCCTTGAAGGATACAACGATGTTGATTGGAACACCTTATCAGATTACTCCAAAGCAACCAATTGTTATATTTTCATTATAGTCGTTGGTGTTGTATCATGAAAATCGAAGAAACAGACGATATTGGCTCAGTCCACTATGGAGTATAAAATGATAGCACTAGCTACTACTAGTGAAGAAGCAAGATGGTTGAGATGCTTGCTAGCAGAGATCCTTTTGTGGGAAAAAACTCTGGCAACTGTATTGATCCATGCGATAGTACCGCAGCTATTGCAAAAATTTAGAATTGTTAATACAACGGTAAGAGACGACAAATACGTCTTAAGCACAACACCGTTAGAGAATTACTTTTTAAAAGATCTATTCTAGTGGATGATGTACACACTGATGATAATTTAGCAGATCCTTTGACAAAATAATTAGCTAGAGAGAAAGTATTAAATACATCCAAAAGAATGAGACTATTGTCTATAGATCAATGAGTCACTTATGATGGTAACCCGACCTAAAAGGGTGGAGATCCCAAGAATTAGGTTCAATTGGTAATAACCAGTCATAGTAATAAGAAATGAAATGTCATATTACATATGAAAGAAGCATGACTCCTAAAGCGATAAAAGGATGAGATAATAGAATATCTTAATGAAATCTATACTCTATGTGGAGTGGAGTACCTAGCTACATGATTATTCTTGATAGACTCACTTATGTGGATGTGGAAGTGGGGCTGCTTCCTATAGAATTTCAAGGCAGAATTCCTAGAGTGTTCACTATACATAGATACACGTGCATGACCATAAATGCACGGGATTTTGAGAATACACCCAAATGAAAAGGTTGTGTGTAGCTTTAATGTCAGAGATATAGTTCAAGACTATGAGTCACTCTTGTTGAATTTGAATCATACTTGATATGCAAAGGTTTATGCATAATCTTATAGAAGCGTTTAACACTATTTCAAAAACCTTCTTTTTAAATTAAGTGGGGGGTTATTGGAAATGATGATGATTTTAATGGAAGTTTGTGGGATATAATGGACATTTATGAGAGCTAGTGTTGCTGTGAATTGAAAAATAAGGAAGTCCTACATATGAAGGATATCGCACACTAGTAGGGTATATAAGATGGAGGTATGGTACTTGGGGTGTGCCCCAAGGGGTACCCCAATTTTGTAAAGAAGGGAGAACGCAAGTAAAATTGACAACCAAACACGCACGCGCGCCGCCGTCTGTCCGGCTCGGCCAGGCCTGGGCCTTGGCTATGGCTACATGGTGTATTATTTTTTAGCATATGAAAATTAATTATTTATTTAATTGCGTTTTTATCGTTAATTGATACGTTAATTATGTAATTATCCTCCACCAAGTCAACATTCAACACCTAATCCAGTCAGTTCTTTGCCCCCCAATTTGGTCAAAAACCTAAGTCAAGTCTGGGCACATTTTAGGGTTTTTTTTGCCACTACCCTGTTTTTGAAAGAAAAAAAATACACAAATACCCCCATTTCAAATTAATCTACCAAAATACTCTCTTTTTTTTTTTATTTGTTTCAATGTTACAAGTCGCCATTTGGAATGGCGACTTCCTTAAGGAAGACCAACTTCCAAATGGCGATTTCCTACTAAATATTAAAAAAAAAATGATTTTTTTTTTAAAAAAAGAACAAGTGGGAAGTCACCATTTGAAAGTTGGCCTTCCTTAAGGAAGTTGCCATTCCAAATGGCGACTTGTAACATTAAAAAAAATTGAAAAAAATAGGGTATTTTGATAGATAATTTGAAATTAGGGTATTTATGTGTTCTTTTTTTAAAATCACGGTAGTGAGAAAAAAACCCACATTTTATGGTCAAACAAAACGTGGCACATGTTTTGATGGTCAAATAAATCGTGGCACACGTTTCTGTTGTCACATCCTAAATTGTTATTATTATTTTCATGTTAGCAATATAAATTTCTTTTCATTTAATTGTTATTATTATTTAATTTTTATTATCATTTAGTTTTTTTTTTAAATTTATAATATATATATATATATATATATTTAATCATTTTAATTATAATAATTTTTAATTATAAGTATAATAATTATTTATTATAATAATAATAATAAAAATATAACATTTATTTATAATTTATTAATGTATTTTTTTTAATTTATTATTAGTATATTTATTTTTTAAATAATTAAATTAATAATTTAATGTATTTCGTTTCATTTTTATTTAATTATTGTTATTATTTAATTTTTATTATCATTTAATTTATTTTTTTTGAAAATTTTAATATAATATATATATATATATATATATTTAATCATTTTTATAATAATAATTTTTAATTACATGTATAATAATTATTTATTATAATAATAATATTATTATATTTTATTTGAATTTAATATTAGTATTTTTTAAAATAATTAAATTAATAATTTTAACAATAAACAATTTTTAAAATAACAAAAAGAAAGAAAAAAAGCAGTTGGAGGCTGCTTCCAAGAAGCGACTTCTTATTGAAGTAACAAATTTTCCACTTCAGAAGGTCGCTTTTCTAGAAAAAAAGCTTCCTGTTGAATCTAAAAAGTAGGACAATCAGGAACTATTGTTTCAAAGTGTGTCAGTTGAGAAATTAAAAAATAAAAATAGAATATTCCCAAAAAAAACTCCATTTTTAGTTTCCAATGCATATTTAAAAGATTATTGTTTCAAGGTGCAGAGAGTAGAAACAGAAAGTATTTTTTTTAAATAAATGAAATGAAGCAGAGTAGAAGAAGTAGAATGGAGAAGAGTATAATGAAATAAAATATCTGCTCCATTGTTATGTATTTTAAGATGAAATGAATAACAAAAAGTGATTCCATGTCATTCCTCTCAAATGGAAGGGGAACAAAAGTGATGGAATAGGACTGTAGTTAAATATCAACGTAAAATAGTTTTATATTGACCGTGTATAGTTATTAAACTTTGATATGCTTTTTCCTCATTTTGTATATATGCAAGTGTCTTTTACAATCTTTTTCAATTTTTGTAGTTAATTTTGATATTAACTGAGTTAATGTAATAAGGATTTGATGTGTAAAAATAGATGTTAGTCACAATCTATAAACTACCATTTCTATCCTTTTCATTGCATCTTATTTTTAAAAGGAAAATATTTGATAGACATGCACATTCAATATATTTCTTTAGAGAAATAGAAAGTAGAGTGACAAATATGATATATTAATAATACAATGAAAAAAGAGATAAAGAAAAAAAAATATTGAATGAGTGAAGAAAACTAGAGTCTTACACAAACTCTATAACTTCAACAAACTTGAATTTATCAAAACTTCTTTTACCTGTTTTTATTTATTTGTTTATTTATTATTTCCAATTTCCAAGTAACCAATTCATGACTGTCTATAAATATTATTAAGTAACGTGAATAATCTTTTAAATTAAATTATATAAATAATAATTATTTTTAAATTATATATATTATTTATTCTACTTTTTACTTTTATTATATATTGTGAACACATCATAAGAATTTATGTATTACTTTAGCATTAATAGTTAAATATATAAGTCATATATTTTTTAATATGGAATAATTTCTTGTGTTTTTTTTCGTTTCTACTCTTCTTTTTTATTTTGTCATAAAAAAGGTATTTACAAAATTTTAAAAGATTTTTTCGTTCCTATTAAATAAGTCAAATATTTTTTAATATGGAATAATTGTGATTAATAGTATAAAAATATATAAATTAAATCTTTTACTTATAAATTATGCGGAAGAGTATCATCTATTTCATTTGACTGAATTATTTCTACTGCAATTAATTCATAATTAATAACATAGGTCAAATTTTCACGGTCTAATAAATAATTATATTTTTAAAATATTTCACAATTATTAAAATGATTTTTGAAAATAGAAGTTATATTTTTCAATCAGAAATAATATAATAATAAGTTTATTCCACGCAAGTGTCTGCCACGTCATCTATTTATTGACACGTCTTTAAAAAAAATGATAACTCTTCATGATTTGACATCAAATTCTGTTTGGGAGACTAAAACTGACGATAAACAAAATGGGGAACTACTTTCAATTTTCACCTATAATAAGAGACTAAAAATGCAATTAAGCCAATATTTTTATGTATACATAAATAAATATTAAATTTTGAATTAGATTAATAACATTTCAATATTAAATAATAGATATAACACAGTCATAGTTTTTGAAAGTAAATGTTCAATAATTGAAAAGATAGACGCGGCCACCACAACCACAACTCGAACCAGAAGAAGACGTGTATGTGTTCACCGACTACGCATCCTGGTTCGTTCCGGTGTAGTCTCCACAAAAACAACGGTTCGAATTCGATTCATCATTCCGATTCGTATCCGTCAAACCGGCTTAACATGCGTAGATCGGCGATGAAGAATTCACTGGTGAGAATCGGAGGAGTTGAAGGCGAGTGGGTGAAACGAGCATTGACCGCTTTGATTCGTCCTTCTTCGCATCAGCAGAAGAGGAGGTCGGCGTTTGAACCTAGACCGAGTCGTCTCTCCGTCATGTCCAAGGCTGATGAATGAGGAACAAGATCTGTGAAATATTTTGTTTCCTCTTCTATTTACAGGTTCGATTTTGCCGCGCAACTGTTCCAGAAGATATTACTACTCCGCCGCCGGCATTAGAAATCGAAGCAGCAGCGCCTCCTGTATTCACAATCGGAGAAGCAGCGCCGCCGGTATCGGAGAAGCAGCACCTCCGGAGCCATCGATGATTCCGGCATAGATCTGTGATACTGGATAATTTTGTACATGAAATTTCCTATGGATTATTGAAGGAGAATTTTGGACAGTTTAATTTTTGTGAATGGAAATTTAATTAGAAAAAAAGAAACTTAAATTGAATCGAAATTACATTTCGGATTAATTTGCTTTGCGACGTGATTCTAATCATCTAAAATCAAATGAACAAGTGGTGGATCAAGTTGTGTTGTTGACGATTATGTTATGCTTGCCGTCGTTTGTTACGTCCAATTGCGGTTTCGTTGCCGCCGTGAACTCTCCGTTATCGTTGGTCCATATGCTTTGCGTTTGGTGCAAGGTATATTTTATTGTTCCTTTTATTTATTTATTTATTTTATTTTCGTTTAATTTAATTTAATTTAATTTGTTTAATTGTAGTTTGGTATTGCAGGTGTTTGGTGCAGGGAGTTATCACAATAGATTCCATTATTAAAATAAGGAGATGGAATTTACATTTGAACCCTTCTTCCCTCCTATGGATAATGCAATGGACGGAAATGAATACCTTCTGACTATTAAAAATTGAATTGAAGATATAAACAAAAAGATAAAGTTTGGACCCTAAAACGTTTCAAACTAGTGGAACAATGTCCTCTTGTTTGTTACAAACTAGAAAAAGGACAACATGGATCATGTAATGTGATTAGCCTCCCAAAATTCTATTGTTTTCAAAGAAACAATTGATATTCTCTATCTATAGATCTTGCAGCTTCAAAAGGCTCATAAATGACAACCACAATAAGAGGCTCGTCAATGAAAGACTTGTCTCCCTCTAGTGGTGTTCATATGGAACCCCCAGTGGTTGTTTCCTAAACACCATTGCATGTTCTACACAATCTGCCTTTAGAAATAAATATATCATATCCTTTGGCCCTATGTTTGATCCATCCCAATTTGTCAACATTGAAGACTTTGACCAGCTAGAAGCTAAGACTGAGGATTCATGAAACATAAAGCTCATAACCGGGAGAACATTCAGACTACTCTAAGTTTAATCTTATTTTGGATTACCAACCCAAATTTATAGTTCCTATTTTATTTTTTTTTTGCATGTGTTTACTTATTTTCCTTTACTTTTTTTTTCTTTTCCGTCTGTTGGCTACTCAACTATGTTCGATTTTAAAATTGAGTTTCAAAACCATCAAGTTGTACAACTTGTATCTTAACAACTCAAAGATTAAAAAAGATCACATCTAATCAATCAAAATTAAAAAGTTGATTTTTATATTTATTTATTTATAAAAATATATTTTAGAATTATCAGGTTGTATAAATTATGTTTTGCTATGGATTTTTTTTCCAGTAATATTCTTTTTTTTTAATACCAAAATGCTCCACTCAGGAACTCGCAGGCCTAGGGTGTGGTTAGTTGAAGACTACTCTGATATGGACCCAGGGTATAATTTTTGTGTGTGGTCGTTTTATGTATTATTATATTAATTTTATATTTTAATAAATAGTTATAATAAATAATACATTAATATATAGTATTGATAGATAATAAATCAATAAATAACAATAATAATAATAATAAATATTATTATTATTATTATTATTATTATTATTAAAAATGGTTATAACTAAAAATAATTTAAATTAAAAATAGTAAATTATATTATAAATTTCAATGAAAATACATTAAAAATACAATTGGACAATTGTTTATTTAATACATTAAAACTAATTATAATATTTTAAAAAACAAAATACTAATAAATAATAATAATAATAATAATAATAATAATAATAATCACTACAAGAAAATGTTTGTATATCTACGGAAAATTACCCACTACAAGTGATTATTATTATTATTATTATTATTATTAATATTATTATTTATTAGTATTTTGTTTATAAACAATTGTCCAATTAGTATTTTTAATGTATTTTCTTTGAAATTTAGGAAATAATTTACTGAATATAATTATAATTATTTTTAATTATAATCATATCTGATAATAATACATAAATATTAAAATTAAAACAAAATTAAAAGTCAAGAAAATAACTTATAACTCATAATTATAACTCATAATATATGATTGAAGGTTAAAAACTTTTATAGTAGACTACTTATACCTTCAAATGACAAGGAGAACTATGTTTTCACAAGTATTTATTAAATACTTCACATGGTGTCCAAAGATATCACTAACTCTCTTATTCAATATCTATTTATCCCCTCTTAATAAGAAGGTTGGTAGTCAAAAAGTATTTTGCAATACAACTAATATCTTATTTGATCTAGTTTGTAAGTTTGAAGTAAGATTAGATTTGGGATGCAACAGTTAATATAAAATAACCACTTGCATATAAAATAATTTGTGACAATATGAGTAATTCGAGTAGTAGCCCAATCCCTCCTCATGTCTTGTCTACGTCTTATATCTATTTTTGCTATGGGTCGGGCTACATCCGACCCAAACAGGCTAGGACTAGTTGATGGATCGAGTAAAATTTTCTACATATCTACGCTAATTAATGAACTCTACTCATTAGCGGTAGGTTTCTTAACAAACTATTAGGCTTTATTTGAGAGTTTGGATGGAGGATAGGTGAGGACTTTGGGGGAGTGGAGTAGAAAAATAAATTGAGAAATTTTTCACATTGTTTTAGAGTGTTTTTTTTATATATAGAAAATGATAAATAAATATTTATGATTAATATATTTTTAATATTAAGAGTATTATATAAAAAAAAAATGTATACATCGTCGGTGTAAAATGTTTTACATCAACATCTAATAGAAGGATTTGTGTATTCTACTACATCACACCACTTCACCTCACTTTTATGGTAAGACGTGGTAAAATGAATTGTGTAAAATTATTTTATATGCATTTTTATTAAAATCTTATAATAACATAGATTGAATTTTTACAATTTATCAAAATCCTCTGAACCTCTCAAACGTTCTCCCCCAATGTAATTTTTTAGTTCCCTGAATCATGAGAATTTTACATTATGAACAAAAATAAACTGCCAAAGCTCTCCTACTCCATAGCCCTCGATTCTTACCATTTCATTTTTTCCTTCAAAACAATCTTCTCTCATCCTTAAGTCTCAAACGCACCATTGGGGTCCCTATAGTTAGAAGGGATAAGATGGAATTTTCATCTATTTTCCTTTCTCTTTGTGCTCGGTTGTTTAAAGGTGTAGCATCTTTGAGCTAATGACTATTACTCAGTTAAGACTGGACAACGATCTCCTAACTTTAAGAAGGAAAAATCCCTCTAACTTTATCTTTATCTTTATCTCTAAGTTTAGTTACTCATGACAAAGATACAAATATATAGATTAAAAAAGAATTACAAGAAATATTCATGAATGATTCTTTATAAAACTCCTTTAATGGTGTTAGAACCAGACTCCTTTGAGTTTCTATGTTAGAGCACAATTATCCAAACTTCAAAATAGCTACATAAAAAATAGATACCTAGAAAATGAAAAAACGCATTTTTAAAATGCACCCTAGTGCGTATCAGGAACATTGGACACAAAACTCTAAGTATAAAACTAACTTGGTTCCAACAATCCTTTGGATCCATAAATCAGAACCCTAACTAAATAAGAGTTTTTGCCCTTAAAAAGGTTTGGACACACGTGTTTGCGTTGAGTGTGGGCGCAATGCACTAGCTAACAATTAATGACGGTACAAAAAGCTTATGAAATGCAATGAAAAGCCTCCCTTTGTGATAATTGACCTATTACATCGAAAAGAAGAAGAAAATACTCTGAGAGTTTGTCTGGTAAGAAAGGGTTACTAGTAAAACATCCAAATTGATTAAAAAATATTAAAATTCCTTTTTTTTATTATAAAGACTATAAAACCACGAGAAAATAAAGAAAACTTCAAATAAAATTAGTAATAAAAGGCTTAAAACAAGAATTGATGACGACTCAACAATGTCATACATCAATTTTTGATTTTGGTTATCTTTCCTCGTGTAACATATGAAGATCAATTATTGGTTATAAACCAAATTGAATTTGATTTCTTCTTCATTATCTTCTTCCCAAGTATAAACCTTAGCTTGTGATACCACAAATGGTTTTTTTTTGTATTTTGTATTTGCGGAAGCGAAATTATATGTCATATATTTTAAATGAAGACATCTCTTTTTGTAGAGAAAACTCTTAATCTTAAATTTTATTCATTGCTCTATAAAAACAACCAAAAATATTTTAAATAGAAATATAAATTTTATATCCTAATAATATCTTATTCTAAATCTTAAATATATTTAAATCAAAATATAATTATAAATCTAAATAAAATCTTTTAAAGATATTTAGACATATTATTCTCAACATACTTTCCATGGTGGAGTATGATAGTTATTTTAAACTATGATTATAGATGTAGACAATGAACCAAAGATGCATCAATTTCAATCAATGTGGAGATTGTTGGGTTTGGTTGAAATTGGAGAATCTTAAAAAGTCTATAGTGTCTAGTATTGTAAAGGGAGATGGAGATCAAGATTATATATATACACTGGTCAAAATCACTTTAAGTTTGTATTTTATTTTCTTCTTTTATCTTATACTCTTTTGTTAGAGTGTTGTGAGATATAGTTCAAGTATTTACTTTAGAAAACATATGTGTATTGGGGGGCAGAACGTATTTGAGAGAAGTCTATGTTTTATAAAATAAAATCATATAGCTTTATTATATAGTTTTCATAGAAGATGGTCTTGGTTTTTTCCTCAAAATTTAGAGTTATTACGTTATATTCTTATGTTTGAATATGTTTTATAAATGTCTCTATGTTTTTTCAAATAGTTTACCTCGGTGGAGAGCTGGAGTAGATCCTAGTATTCCTAGCAGTGTAGTCATGAAATATGTTCAACGACACTGCAAATATAATTGTTGGGGGTTGTTGCGTTTAAGTGTGATTGCTTAGTCTCATATTAACTATAAAATGATTTAATTTGTTTATATTTAAGAGATGTGACTCATATACCCTATACCTTACCGTTTTAAAAGAAAATTGTGTGTAAAAGTCTCTTATATTACTAGAGTATTTGATCTATTATTACTATCGTACTCTCGAATTCCACAATAACAGTATTGAGTTTGTATTAGCGCCATAGACCTACCAATATGATGATATAATAATATCCACATCAAACACCCCTAATATCTAGTTCCTCCCCTTGTTGGCTTAGGATACTCCATCAAAAGCGTTGTATTTAGCTTGAGTTGGAATCAGAACTATTTCATCAATTATCGAGTGACATCAATCAAATCATCACAAATTCATAACATCAAGTCTTCAATATATCACCATCACATAAACTGATATTATATAATGAACATAAGTTTTATCATCACATAAATTGATATCACACACTGTATCTAAGTTTTATCATCAAATTACATAAACTCGTAAAGTCAAACATAGACAAAAAATTCACTCCACGTCGAATATCACAATAATTTGAAATACCACACATTCGACGAAAATTAAATCAATTAACATCTTATAAACATTTATATTCGACGTTTTACTATCATAGTTTACTAATTTCTACATTAATGTATTTATTTCTCAAAAGACTACAATCGTACGTAGCAAATAGGAATGGAAATAGACTAGACCGTCCGTAGGGGCCTATCGCCTGACCTATTTAATACAAAGGCTAAGCTCAGGCTGTTTTTAAAACCTATTTATGTAAATAATCTATAATACCCAGATTCATATCCACTTAATTCTGCAGTAATTACATGCCTATATTGATTATACGGTTTTCACGTTAGCCATTAAAATTTTTTTTTTGACAGATACTCATTAAATCTATATCTAATTGTCATTTTTATCCTTAATTTATCTATTTCTTTCTCTTAATAAATTTTAGCTTAAAAACATAATATCGTTTGTCTTTCATTGCCAAAATGATAGGTTTTATGTTTTTTCTTCTCAATGTGTTTATGCTTACGTAGTAAAAAATATTATTATTATTATTATTATTTATATATTATTACTATTAAAATAATGATAAAATATTTGAATGATTATAGACACATGAATTTTCCTTTTTTTAGAACAATCTAAGTTTATATTGTAACTTTGTTGGAGGGAGTTTAAATTATTTAAAGGACGATTATAAAATATTAACGATAGCACTTTAATTAATAAAAATTATCTCATCCTTTTTTTTTAAAAAAAATAACAAAAAAGAGACAAATTATAATAAATATAATATACTTTTAAATATTGCATATATTATTATTTTTGGATAACTTCACACATTAACTTGTTTAAATTTTTTATTTAAAAATAGCAACAATTAATTTTATTAGAAAAAAAAATCAAATTTGTTCACTTTGTAAGTATTAATTATGTGTAGTGCTAGGTATTGGCAGATTTAATTTTGTTTGAATTGAATATATACAAAATTAAATCATATATCACGTCATCGGTCCAACAACTAAATTTTAAGAATATGGCAATCATAGAAAAAGAAAAAAAAATATATGTCATGTAGTCATTTGGATTCACGGATTCAAAATGATAAATTATCTACGAATTTAAACACTTTTGAGTTTAAAATTGTTGGTTTAAACGAGTTGGTTCGGGTTGGACCCAAACTCGAATTAGTTGAATTAAAATGAGGATTGAATTAGTTTGGGTTATAGGGTTCGCAAATTGACCTATGTCCGTGAATACTTCTAATTTTATTTAAGGAACTAATTAAGTTCAAACGCAATTAAATTAATTAGTTTCTTCTCTCGCATTCCTATGCTCTCAAATACACATTCACAATTATCAATCAAAATACGTAAAGAAAAAACACACTTATGAATTGACTATTACTACAAAATTTTGAACTATTGAGAAAATATGAAATAGAAGAAGAAGTTCATTTAATTTTATTTTGGTTAGTTCAATTTGATTAGTATGAATTCAATATAAGGTAAGATGTGTATTTTTTATAAACTCTTTTGAAGTTTTATTTTTTTAATGTGATACTTGAGACTTAAGTTTCAATTATTTTTATCGATAGCGTGCAACCTAAATTTCTTAATTAATCTAATCTAATTAAGCTAATTTAATTTGTTTTATTAAATGGGTTTATCAAGTTTGTTGGGTTTTATATAAAAGAAGCTGATATTCTCAACGGGTCATTGACTTAAAAGATTATATTTGATTAGTGGATAGCTGTTAATGGTTTTAAATTATTTTCCAAATGTATTATTTGATGACTCATGGTAATTAAATAATTAGTATATCTTTATCCGTAAGGTTCAATATAATTGACAAATACTAAAAATTTTAAATTAGATATTATATTATATATTTAAACTCGAAAGTTGTGTGATTTTATTTACTATTCCTTTTAGACAAAATAAATAAGTAATAGTATATCTCATGTATAGAGTTATCGACAATTATTGGATATATCTATATTCATTAAATTGATATATTGATAAATATAATTATTTTTAAAGAATGTAGATTGAATTGCAGTTTTGGTCTTTAGTTCAATCACGAAAATAGTCTTCTCCATTTTACTTCTCTCAAATTTTAGTCACTCAAACAGAATTTTGAACTAAAATTTGATGAAGTGTCATTTTTTTGCGCTCATTTAAGCCACACCATGCCTCAAGAGTTTGTGGTGCAACAATTGTACCTAAAATCTATTATCATAAATGGTGTGGTGTGACTTAAAAAATGATACTTCATGAAATTTTGGATTAAAATTCTGTTTAGAGAACCAAAACTGAGGAGAAATAAAATGGAGAGACTACTTTCGCGATTCAGCTAAAATAGGGGGACCAAAACTGCAATTAAGTCAATAATGTATTGAAAAATATAATTGATCACAGCATATGAATATTTTGAAATATTTTTGAAGAGCTTAGAATTTAAAATTTTATTTTGAAGTTTTTCAAATAAAGTTTTGATAAATAAGGAAAATAAAAATCAAATGCAAAAGTAAAAGATATAGTTTTGGAAGCAGAAATAGGAGCAATCCCTATTGGTGTTACTTTGTCTATTGAGAAAGGTTTTCAATATGAAATTTGAAATTTGTTTAAATCTTATTAAATAACTAAAATTTTTAATACATTTCGTATTTATGATGATCAATTAAACATGTTTTTTAATTTAATTATGAAAATAGTTTTCTTATTTTATTTCTCTTGAGAGTCTCAAATAGAATTTTATTGCAAAAAATTGATAAAATGTCATTTTTTTAATTACACCATACTATTTATAATCATAGATTTTAAGTACAATTATTACATCACGAAGCTTGAAGCATGAAGTGACTTAAATAAGCACACAAAAACGATATTTCATTAAATTTTAGACTAAAATTCTGTTTGGGACCAAAATCAGAGATAAATAAAATGAGATGACTAATTTCGTAATTCAACTAAAATAGATATCAAAATTGCAATTAAGTCTTTTAAGAACCCTTTCACCACTTAAAGGGTGTATATGTGAGTACTCCCTCCTCTAACCTTAATTATAAATATAAAATATCTCTTTTTATGTCTATTAATAATAATAGTTAATTACATTTAATCTTTTAAATTCTATATAAAATAATATAAATAACTAATTTACTAACAATTGTTGCAGTAATTTTTAGAGATAGAAATAAGTCAAGCCACCAAAGAAGAGTTTATGGCTCGACCTACTAAACGGCGGGTTTGACATGAACTATTTAATAAAAAACTTATATTTAATTTTTTTTTATAAAATTTATTTAAATATAAACTCTTTAAAATATTTATTAAGTAGAACGACTTTTATATATATATATATATATATATATATATATTTCGATCTTGTATTTTTCTTTTCCTTTTTCTTTTATTCCTACCTGATTCGGAATAAAAGCGGAATATACAACATCAATAAGATATTTTTCGTTTTATAAATTTATAATAAGAATAAAATAAAAAATATTTTTTTTTTAAAATTATATCGACAATCATGTTTTATTCTTTTATTTTGTTTATAATTGTTCAAGATATGTTAAATTTATTGCAAAAAGTGGATAGAATAGGTGTTAAGATACAAATTTAGTAAAATTTAAATTTTTCATTGATCTATTAATCTTTTAAGATATAGTCCAAATGTTTTATTAAACCTTAACACAAAATAAATTTTTTAATAAACTAATAACTCAAACTTTTAAAAAGATTTTGTCATATTTAAAATAAAGCATTTGATAAATAATAAATATAATTCATACTTTAATTTTTAAATTAATTGGTAAGCTAAAAAGATGATATCTAATCTGATGGTGATTGAGTAGTAGAATCTACCAATCATACATCTATAACACGTCATATCCTAATAAAGATGATTGCCACATGTGAAAATACGATCCCATACCATAGTTGAGAAAAGTTTTACTTTAAGAAAATGTTCAGTTTCAAAAAATTATGTTAAATTTACTTACTAAAAAGAAGTAAGAACTTTGTTGAAATGAACAATCATCTATACTTGTGGAAATAACAGAATTATCAAAATATTATTTTTATTATTTTAAAAAATATATCTTTATTAATTATAAACTTACCTTCTCTTTCGAACAACAATTCATTTTAAAAGTCTCTCATCAACTAAAATAAATATATATTTAAAAAAAATCAAATACAAAATATTTTCATAAAATAAACTAAGTCTAACATTTTAAAATGATATAAAAAAAGGAAAATAATATATATATATATATATAAAATTAAATCAGTCCGGCTGACTCATTAATCCACATAGTTTATAGTGGTTGGGTTGCTCTTTAAAATTTACGACACAAAATTACAAACAAATCCGTTCTAATGAAAGTCATTTAGATAATCGGGCTCATAATCCAATGTGGGCCGAACAACTCTAATACATTTTATGTTCTTAAACAATTGCTACCTAGAGCTCCACATTTTGAAAACAACACCCTCATATTCTAATTTTTTTGTTATTATACATGTCTTCTAAATCACATGCCACATATTGTTTTCGATGTTTCTCAACTTGTAGGAAGTTTTTGAAAATCATGCAATGCAATTTATTAAACATGATATGATTTTCTCCTTCTTTGAAGTATTCTCAAGATAGCTTTGGTATTTTTGCAAAATCATATAGGTTTACGTGATTATAACAAACACATTGTAATACTAAATATGTTTTAAATAATTTTCTTTGTTTTAAATAATTTATTTCGAGTAACAACTAATTGATGGGGTAGAAAAATTAAGATTAAAGTAGTGTTCATATATCATTAGTGTTCATATATCATTGTAAACTTATTAGTGTAAATTATAAGATTAAAGTAAAATACTTGGAAATACATTCATCTTTTGAGCAATGATTGAGGGGTTGGGCTCCACCGTTGTCTCTTCCCTAGAGGATTACAAACTTGGTCAAAATTAAGTGAATGAGAAAGAAGAAAATCGTGTAAAGCTAAGTGTTTTGATAACATTATTTTGTTTATTTGATTTTTCATTACATGTAAAAAAGTATACAAATTCTAATATACTATGGACACTACTTGAATAGTCATATTTACTTGAAGTGTCAACTTTGTTTTAATCCCACACCACACGTCTATCTTGGGTCTAGATTGTCAAATGTAGAATAACTACACAATTCATACGTACGGTAATTAATTTTGGTCGTTGATTTAAGAATAAACAATTTGTCACATAGTCACTTTCATGTAGTATAATGGTTTTAACTATAACTCTAGATCAGACAATTGAAAGTTGTAATTGCATAGTTACAATATAGAATCAAATTTTGTGTGCTCATATTTACAATTGATTATTAGTGTTGGAAAAAAAAAATTAGAACCCTAAAACATAATCAAATTTTAGGAAGAAAAAACAGGTCTAGATTTCTTACCAAAAATAAAAAAGAAACAAAGAAAATTTAGATTTTCAATATTATTGATGTTATTTACTAGTTTTTTTTTTGTTATTGATGTTATTCATAATTTAAATTAAAAAAAAAAAAGTAATTCTTTTTAAATTTTTAGATTTCTTTTTATTATGGGTCAATTTTCTCAATAGACATTTAAAATTTTAGATGACTTTAAATTATTGCTTTTACATGGTGATATCTCTGAAAAAGGCAACAATTTAACGACAAGTTTTTGGATTTTAAATGTTAATTGAAATAGTGATTGTCATCCAACAATGAACAACGGTTTTTTAATTTTATATTCAATGTATTGTGAGAAACTAACTAAAGTTTAAACCTTCACAAATATAAAGATAAAAAAGGAATTTTATAAAAGATAAAGATTAAAACATATTAAGTAAAAGATAAAAGACAAATTGATTTTTTAAATTGCAAGTATCACTTAAATTAATCCCTGAATTTTATGAGCTAACAAATACATTATCAAATTGTAAAACAAAAATTGAAATAGTTTATATTTAAATTTTTATTGTTGGATGTTATGATGTGACATCTTAATTGAATATTTAATTATTTACATTGATCTCATATTAATATTATCACAATATAAACTAATTTTTTTTGTAAAATTTAAATCTCTCATAGACTAATTACTCTATGCACAACTACAATTATTTATAAATTTTCTCTTATATGACAAAATTTCATCGGCAAACTTATCATTGGAAAAATGACATTGATGTAAGATCAACGTGGATAAACCACATATTCAATTACAAAACTATATCAAAAAATCTAATGGAAATTTTTTATAGAGAAACAATTTTAATTGATATTTTATAATTTTATAGACGTATTTATCAATTTGTAAAATTTAAAGCCTAATTTAACCGACGTTTATAATTTTAAAGACTAATATATCTATTTAACTAAATATTATTTTATAAGAAAGGAAGAAAAAAGCATATGAAAAGAAGAAACATGTATGGGTTTGACTAGAGTGGGGAAAGAAAAATTCAAGGAATCAACTAACACAATATTTAGACATTTCATATGGAGTTTTTCCACAAATATTTTTTTTTGTATAAACCCTTTTTTGAACTTATTTTAAGATTTTTTAAATTTAGATAGTCAATCGAGGCAGTTTCCGGCGCAATCGAGGTGGAGTGTGGCGACAAGGGCATGGTCACAACGGCGTAGGGAAGAGGGATGTCGCATGCAATTTGGACGTGTTTGCGAGTCGCGGGTTCTCAAAACTCTGAAAATGTGATTTCATTTTTTGAAAAGACCAATTTTTCGTGAAATACCAATTTTACCCTTCAATTTCAAAATATTTTAGGGGTGATTTTGGTATTCCTTCCTTCAAATTTTACAACTACCCTAATTTACATTCTCGTATTCCCCATTCTTCCTCTTCTTCGTTCAACCACCAATTACTCTAAGTTCCATCCGCCGCTACCAGTCAGTCGTGTCGTCCAACTTTGAACACCACTATTGCGCCGCCTCCAGCTTCGAACACCACCGTCGCGCCACCTCTAGTTTCAAAAACAACCAACCCTTTTCTTCCTTTTTTTTTTCTTCGTTAGTCCTCTGTTTTTTTCTTCCTTCCGTCCTTCTGTTTCTTTTTTTTTCTTTCGTTACTTCCTTCCTTTTGGTTTTTTATTTAGTGGTAATTAATCTCAGTATCCCGCAACCCGTTACTCCAGTTTTTGAAATCGACCGCGACACTCGGCTATCTATAATTAACTATGTTTTAATCTAAGATCACACTTTGATTCTTCTATGAATTCAAATTTACGAAAATTTATTAACTATATATATAACACATTTAACTACACATAACACCCATATCGGCCAAGGAATCAAGAACAAATTATTTTTTCTCTATGTATTAATTAACTGAGGTTGGATACACTCATTCTTAAGACGTTCTCTCCATTTAAAAAAAAAATTAAGGGTTCTATTATTTTAATTTTGAATTTATAAATTATATGAAATCACTCATTTCTAATAATAGGGGTATTTATTAATACTTTATACACCAAAAACTATGGTATTGACTTCTCTAAAAGAATTATAGCAATTAAACCTTTCATTTCTGTTGAGAAATAGAGATGATCTATGCTCTTAATCATTTCCTTTTTTAAATGCAATCATAAAGATGGGCTTATAATTGTGGGTACCATCTTGCATACAATAATAGTTCTTCATTCGGTTTTTCTATTAACTAATTTTTAATTTAAAGTTTGATGTGTTAAAAAATTTAAGATTTAAATATGTCTTACGATTTATTGTAGGTTGTTTTTTTTAAAGCTTGAGTTTTATTTGTATGAAAATTTAATACGATTTGTTAGTCTATTTTATATTAATATTTTTAAATAAGTATTTAAACATATTTTTATATTAATATATTCATGAAATTAAGTATTTTTATATATTCAACATGATATTTTAAATTTTTTAATTTGACATTATATTTCAATTATATTTTATTATGATTATTTAAATGTGACAATAACTAATGTAAAATAGTATGATTAAATTATTAAACTGTTAAAATATAATTTAATAAAATTTAAAATCTATTATAAAAAACAACACAAAATCACCAATTAGCACAATTTCAAATTTCACTTCAACTTAGTCACTTGGTACAAAACAAAATATAAGTAATAAAGTACATATATCTATATTAAATTTAGTCGAAATACAAATAAAAAATTTTCTATGCAAAGAGTATTTTCTACTACTTTTTCTTGCCATTTCAATAAATTTAAAAAATCGAAGCGACAAAAGTTGAATCTTAAAACTCACGTCATGCTTATGGAAGCTGCTATAGTGTAACCTATGGCAACTCCAAAAAGGTTAGCATACTGAACAAACCCACAAATCTTGACCTTAAAGCCACCAAGATATGCTCTAACAGCATCAGTGTAAGTATAGTTTCTCTTTCCATTGAGTTGGTCACCAGAACGGTAACAAACACTAAGAAGAGTGGAGGTGTAGTAAGTAACAAATGAGAAGAGAAGCATCATTCATGGGCCAGCAACCCATCCAAGTTGGGCTATGGCCCATGCCAATGATAGCACTCCAGAACCAATCACTGCTGTTATTATGTGTGCACTTGCTGTCCATGTATTTCCTGATATGTTCCACACAACAGAAAGAGTGAGTAACACTCATATTTCAATTTTTACTGCATGTCTTAATTCAATGAATTCGGAAATCATAGTCACAATGTGATTTTGTTCATGCACTAAAATACAATTTTTGTTCAAATCAGTGTAATACACTCTAAAAGTGTCAAAGTCACTCGCAACTCAAATATGCACGTTACTAAAAACAAAAGTTAGAATTGATACGGAAAAATAAAATAATCAAAAACATAAAATTGGATGGTTTCTAATTATGTTGCTATATATTAAAGAAAAAGTTAAATTAGCGACAAAAAAATTAAAATAAAAAGAAAATATAAAATATGTTTTTATAAAAGCCGCCAAATTTTGATATCATAGCTTTTAAATATGAAATTAATTTTTACCTAAAGATCAGTTTCATTTTTATTTTTTTTTGGGTTAGTGATTCAAGTGTTTATAGTAGAGTGAATAAACTTAAAAGCCAACAAACTTGTTTTCATAAGATAAAAGTGAAATTAAGAGCAAGAATTTGAGAGATTAGTTGATGGATTAATTACCAGATCTTTTTAGACGGCCATCATCATCAAAACACTTGGAACCAGCTGGTCCTTGTTGAAGATTATCAATGGAGAATTCAAATGGTTGTTGATGGTTCTTGTTACTCTCTTTCGCCATAGTAAAACATGTTTTAGATTGATTAATACTATTTATAATTTTTTGGTGAAAACAATAATCCTAGCTTTTTGGAGGAGTATTATTGATGATAGATTTGACAAGGCGGCTGGTTAAGGATATTTAGGTGTGAGTGTGGAGGACCATGAAACCTACAATGCCCATGTGATGCCATATGGGCAACTTAGAATTTCAAGCAACAAAAAGAACAACTATGTTGCATCTGCTAACATTATTAATAGCATGTATGATCCTCTTGTGTGGTCCTCTTGAAATTCAGTAGCTCTTTACGGGCCCAATCATTTATTAACTCATTTGGTACACATCCAAATGGCAATTCATTATGAGATTAGATCAGGTCATGATGCAATTCTTCCATGGATAACCTCTCTACTTCCTTAGTCTATTTTATCATCTTTTATGTATATTAAACAAAATTAGTAGTGTAATTAATGTATATAGTTTTTATATGATTGCTACTAAATTAACATTTGGATCCTTTTAATCCAAACCTCATTTAATTATTTCTATTTTTTTTTAATTTTTATTTATTTTTTTAATATAAATTAAAATTTTACATAAATCTAAAGTCATTTCATATATTTTTTAGATACATCAAAATTAATGTTTTATATACTTTTATTGAACACCGTTAATCTTCACGAGTCTCAATAATATATTAAATAATTTTCTATTCTTCTTCATAGCACCCACAAAGGATCTATGGATCGAGGGAGTAGCCTTGAGGGAGAGGTTTCGTAGACTGTACAATTTGTCAATTGTTAGGGTGTGTTTGGTACAACAGATGATGGGGGGAGAGAAGGAGAATAGAGATATATTTAGTTAAAAAAAAGGAAGTTTTAATATTTTTGTATTTGATTTAAGGGGATGAGATGTATTTTAATGGCATAATTGATTTTGGGGTTTCTTAACTTAATTTTTAGTAACATTTCATTCATTTTTTTTCTCTCGATTTAGTGTTTTATTTAATTTTAAGTAACAATTTGATCATTTATATCTTAAAATATTAACAATGTTATCTTTCTTTACAAAAACTTATAAAATTTATCAAAATCTTCAAATAAAATCCATAAAATTCAATATAAATTTTAAGAAAATTCATATATTCATCAAATGCATAACTCAAATATTCAAATAAACTCATATTGTATATATATATATATAAAAGTTATAGACACATATATAATATATAATTAAAATTATATATATATATATATATATATAAATGCCCTAAAAAATATATGTAATTAATATTATTAAAATAATATAGATATATTGTATATGGTTATTTAAAAATAAATAAATAAATAAACATTGTTTAAAGATTAACAAATTATATAGCCATAGTATGAATGCTTATCCATCATAGTCATAGCATTTTGGTCTTGATGCCATTTCTCTAGTACTCCTTTTGAATTTCAACACCAGACAAAATGCCCATGACATCTTGAAAAAAACAATCATTAATCGTATAAAAAAATATTATAAATAGTATATGATGAAAGTTCGATTTGATAATTAGGATTAACAATAAAAAGAAATATTTAGGACTCACCGGTCAAAAATTTGGTATCATAATCACCCGAAAAAATCTCAGCTGGGTTAGAAACAAGATAAATGTTGGAATAAATATTTCCTTCATCGATAATTTTCAATTTGATATTAAACGAAAGGTTAACTTATATTCATGTTTTGTGGTACAGTACGATTCACTATTTGTTGCGACTCCAAAATTATTTATATAATAGACAGGACCTATTGTAAGTCCTTTTCGAACTTATAAATCAAAGTTCTATGCATGGTTGCATGTATTCTACTAGCCTATAAAAGATTGTCGATTAATAATTTAAATTCAAAACATTTGTGAAATTTACTATAAAAAAATTTAGCATACATTAATTTTAAGAACAAAATTTAAAACCCAAGTACAAACATTTGAGTCCATGAAAATAATGTCAAGCGAGGATGGATGTTTTCATGTGCAACATCCCCCACAAATCATAGTCGTACCTGTGACACTTTATCCCCCAAAATTACATTTATATTAATTTATGCTAAATTATTTTAGGAAAACTTGCAGTAGATAAGAAAATTTATTCCCAAAGAGATAAAAACTTTTATAACTAATTTAGAATATCGCATTTCTCAAAAATCAAAAGGAACACTTTAAATTTTTTCCTCTTATAAAAGAGGGTAATCTCCATAAACTTGATTTAACTAGAACTTCTTGATGTAGTTCCCAAGATTTACAAGTACTAAGGTTTTCATATAAAAAGTCATTTATAATTACATAAGTAAGATACACATTACAACTCTTAACTCACGGTATCACCTATTAGAGCGGAGTTTCTCTCCAACTTGAACCTCAATATTCATTAACCTGTAATAATTGGAATTTTGCAAACGCAAGGCCAAATCAATTAAACACAAACAAAGAAGGAGGTGAGTTTCGAAATGATGTTGATAGTATAATCTAAGATATCAATTTTCTTCTTCTTGCTTTTGCTTTTTTTTTTTTCTCAAGTGTGGCTTGTCTGTTCAGAAAACCAATCAGTGGATAATATATCCACTTTTCACATAATCGTTTTGACGTTGGTTTCACTCAAATTAGACTAATGATGAAGAAGAACCATGCAAAATAATTAATTCCGCAAACGGAGAAATTAGATATTTTAGAGAGAAATTAGAATGGTTAAAAATATGAGAAAGTGTGTTTAATTGACTAACTAAATGTATCACACAACTTACTGAAACTTGAACAAAAATAGAGAAAATTTTTTAAGACAATTATCGATCACCAATATCAATTTTCTTCTTCTTGCTTTTGCTTTATTTTCCTGAAGTGCGACTTGGTGACAATCATTTTTAACTATTAATTAAGTTTTAGCTTTCTATATAGGCTAATCCATAAAACACATTTTATTTCTTTTTTATTTTTAATTTATTTTTTTAAAACAAACAATTATCAAAATTATTTTTTTCAATACTATTTTTTAAACACAATTTATTTACTAAAATATTGCTAATATTTCAAAACTAATTTTTTATAAAGTAAAGTAATTAATCTTTGAAATACATTAATAACTAAAATTATCATATTCTAAATAATCACTATAATAATACTACTTTTCCAAATACTCAAATTAAAATATTATCATAATTAGAGAATAGTCAAAATTATAAAATACATAACTATAACATATATTAATTACTAAATCATAATATATACATATATATAATCACAATGTCATAACAAATATATAAAAATAAAGGAAATCCGACACAATATCACTATTATCCCAAATAGTTATTTATAAAATAAATAATTAACATAGAAAATAGTTATAAATAATTAAAATATAACTATGTAGTCAAACACACAAAAAAATATTATATTAATAGCGGAAGTGTATATACAGATAAAATATTATTCTTTAAAATATTAAAATAAATACTATTATTTTTAGAAAAATATATAAAATAATAAAATAAAATATTTATTATTTATATAATTCATTTAATATAATATGTATCAAACTAGCACATCATAGAAAGCAATCATATAACTTAAATTAGTTACAAAATTTATGAACATATATTCTAAAATAATTTTATCACTAAATTAATTATTTAAAATCATATTTCATTAATAAAATAGTTTATTATAAATTTTAGGGTGTTACCGTATTACACGAACATTCGGACTTCACGATTCTTTTGTTGAGTTAATTTCATATATGCTATTGTTTTTCGGTAGGAGTCATGCCTAGAAATGATACGAATTTTATTTTAATCTTTTGTAGGACTTCTTTCTAATATATAGAAAAAAAGTATATAAACATTCCAAAGATTAGAATCGATTATTACAGTTAATTTTTTGAAATTATCATTTTAAATTTTTTCCAAAAATATTATATCAATATCAAAAGGAAATAATTCAAAAACTAATTTAATTATTGTCAGTAAAAATGTTTGGCAATTATTATTTTAGTCGTATTTATGGAAAATAATTAGTTAGTTGTTACTGTATGCCAAATTAAATTAACAAATCTAATTATTAAAAATACATACAAAAAACATGTTTTAGTATATTACTTTAAATAAAATTATAAACATGTTAAAATTTGTGTATTAATAATATTACTTTAGGGTGTAATGAAATTGATTAATCCAAAAAAATTAAAAAACTTAAAATCAGAAATAAAAGATGAATGTATTTCCAAGTATTTTACTTTAATCATTTTTAATTTTAGCAATAAAGTAATATATTTTTTAACTAAATTGTATATCAATTGAGTCTATCTTTTAATAAAAATTATCAAATAAATTACTTCAACATTTGACATATACATCAATCTCAATATTAATACGTTATTTTATGCATTAAGTCATTCATCTAAATACGGTACTTCTCTTCTATAAATTACATTGATACAATTGTATATATATTATTGATATAACTACTAAATTGGGACTTAAAACTTCATATTAATTTTTTAAAAATCCACTTAAATTAATTATATAAAAATATACCCGCCCAACGTGCTGGTTACCATCTTGTTTTAATTATTTCGAACTATTAACATTTTTTAGTTATTTAATTTATAAATAATTATCTTGTGATTTTAGTAATATTGAAGATGATTTCCTTTATTTATAGTTGCTATGGGATGGTAATTTTATACGTATTTATTGTGATTTAATAATTAATATAATTTATTTATTTTTTTTATATTTTTATTGTTTTGATTATCCTATAAAGATTGAAGTATTTCTATGTGATTATTTTGGTAAATATTATAGTAATAACTCTAGTTATTATTTTGAATATGAGAGTTTTGATTATTAATGTATTTTATAAGAGTAGTTACTTTAATAACTTTTTTTTTTTATAAAATATTAGTAATACTTTAAAAATGAAATTGTGTTAAAAAAAATTAGTTTTGAAAATTGTTGGTTTGATTTTAAAACATAAAAGAAAGGAGAAAAATGCATTTTATGGGGTAGGTGTAACACCCCAAATTTTATAATAAATAATTTTATTAATTAAATAGGATTTTAGATAATTAATTTAATGCTAAAGTAATTTTAGAATATATGTTGAGTATTTTTATGATTAATTTTCTTTATATTTGTGTTTTCTATGATGTGTCAATCTATACATATTTGACTAAATGAGTGATGTAAATAATAAATACTATATTATATTTTATATATTTTCCTAAAAATAATAGTATTTTAGTGTAATATTTTAAATAATAAGCTTTTAGGAGATTTTACGTGTATATGCGCTTTCATAATTGATGCGATATTGTCATATGCGTTCGATGGATGTTAAGGGTACACCTAGTTATATTTTAATTATTTATAACTATTTCCTATTTTTAGGTACTTCTTTTATAAATAATTATTTTGAGATACTAGTAATGCTGTGTTTGATTTCCTTTATTTTTATATACTTATTGTAATTTAATATATATATATATATATATATATAAATATATATATATATATATATTAATTATAATTTAGTAATTAATATAAACTGTGAATATTATATTTATTTATTTTGTAATTTTGACTATTAGAGAATAATAGTATTTAATGTGAATATTTTGAAAAATAAGTATAACTAACCCAATTCAGACTCAAAAGAGGATAAAATACATAAAACGTCAAACAAAAGAAGTTGTGCGTCTGAAGCGCAACAACCGCAGCTGACGCTCATTTTCATGCGGAAGTTTTTGTTGGGACACGCTTGAAGCACAAAGGATGCGCCTGGGGCGCGTGGCACGCCACAATATTCATTAAAATGCATTTTTTTTCTTCAATTTCTAGGCATCTTTTTGACTATTGGGAAGTTGGAAGATTTGTGCCCTAGTAGAGAAACTCAAAGATAGTCGTTTCTAACTAATCTCTAACATTTTTCTTATCATAAAGGATCCATTTTATTAATGTTGTTAATTTTAAGTATTATTTCAATCACTTGGGGACTTTTTGTTCAATTTTAGTAATTAAATACAATTCGATAGTAAAACGCAATCCTTGGGTTCAATACTCGGTACTATTGTTTTAATTATTACTTGTAACGATTCAATACACTTGCTGAAATGCTATCAAGTTTTTGGCGTCGTTGTCAAGGATTGTCATATCACGTTTTATTTTAATTTAGTTACTTAGTTGAAAATTTTTGCTCTGCAATAAAATTTTTGCTTTTATTTTATTTTTAATTTTGAAAAAAAGAATATTTTAAAACTCTTTAATTTCTACTTAATTATTTATCTTTTATTTATTTTAAAAATGTTCATCACTCACAATTTGTCTAACCTTGTATGCGAGGCTAGTCCTCAGCTAAAGTTTTCTTTGATCCAGAAATCGAAAAAATTGTGAAAGAAAATCGAAAAGAGGTTCGAGAAAGGAGACAAAGGGAAAAACAATTAGTAATGGAAGAAGAGGATTTGGGGGGATTTCTTCATATTTGCGGAAATGGTTGATCCACCACTACCTGAACGTACCCTCGACGAGTATGGGAATCGAAATAGATATCGTGCTTGATTGGCTACCCATAACACACCAATTATAGTTAACATGTTTGAAGTGAGCCCCACTCTATTCTGAGAGTTGAAGGAGATCCATTTTTCCAGCAAACATAACGAAGACGCCAATAGACACCTCACAAACTTCTTTGAATTATGTGAAATAGTGAAAGTGGATGGTTGTTCTGAAGAAGGTAAGAGATTGAGATTATTTCCATTGTCAATGAAAGATGATGCTAATGAGTGACTTAAATACTTTCCTGCTAGTAGCATCACCACGTGGGATGACATAAGTTCTTAGAACAATACTTTCCGCCAGCTGTGTTCGTTAGAAAGAGGTAAGAGATTTCCAGTTACAAACAAAAAGAGGGAGAATCTCTTCGTGACACTTACATGAGGTTCAGAAGTTTACTAGCACGATGCCCCAATCATGCTTATGACGACACTGCCCAAATGCAAATATTTTGTAATAGTTTGAGGCCTAACACTAGAATTATGCTGGATTTTATAGTAGGGGGTTCTTTGAATCACAAGACCGCATTAGAAGCACACAAATTATTGAGATCATGGCATCAAATGAACAAATGATGTTGTATGACATAGGTGGTGGGTCAACAAGTGGTATATATTGGAATTGAATGTTATGGATATTGGGTCGGCTCCAAGCAGGATGCTCTCAAAACAGATAGAATATGTTATTGCCACTGAGATAAAAAAGGGGATGGCAACCCTAAATATATAACCTCAAGTGCCACCTATTAAATTATTGAAACATACTAGTTGTAACTTTTATGGGTGAGCACATAAAAATGAAGCTTGTGAAGCACTAAATGAAAATGATATAGAAGAACTAGAATAGGTGAATTTTGTGGGTAATAACGGGAAACAGAACAATCCCTACTCTAGTAAGTACAATCTTGGGTGGAGAAATCATCCAAATTTTTATTGGAGAGATCAATAAGGTAGATCTCAGGGTCAACAAAGAGCTCAAGCAAATCAAGTTCCACCTAAAGCCAAATAGAGTGGAAGTACTTCAGCCCACTTGGAGGAAATGGTCACCCTGACATCAGTTGAGGAGCACATTGCTCATGGAAATGAGGAAGAACTTGTGGTACATGAAAATGAGACACTGCAAAAAATAGAAATCGACTTCCATGCCGTCAAAGATTAAGAAAGGAAGAAACTGAAAAACAATTCGGTTAAAAAATTGCAAATCAACATTCCTTTTGCAGAACCATTAGAATAGATGTCGACATACGCCAAGTTCATGAAGGAGATTGTGTCAAAGAAAAGAAAAATTGATGGTGAAACAATGATGCTTAACGAAGAGTGTAGTGCTATCCTACAGAGGAAGCAACCACCGAAGCTCAAGGATCATGGAAGCTTCTCGTGTTATTAGAAATAAAACTTTTGGGAAGGCCCTGTGTGATCTTGGGGATAGTGTAAGTCTTATGCCTCTCTCCATATACAAAAAGATAGGCATTGGAAGAGTCATAGACACGCAACTAATGTTACAGTTTGCGGATTGCTCAATGAAGCACCCATATGGAGTGGTAGAAGATATGTTAGTCAAGATGGATAAGTTCATTTTTCTAGTGGATTTCGTGGTACTAGGCATGGAGGAGGACAATGGTATTCCTTTGATTTTGGGGAGACCGTTCTTAGCAACAAGACAAGCTATGATTGATGTAGCAGATGACATCTTAACTTTAAAGGTAAATGAAGAAACCGCCACTTTCAATATTCTAAACGCCATGGAATATTCAAAAGAAAGAGAATGGTGCAATCGAATCGAGATCTTAGATGCGATAGTCAATGAAGAAATTGTGCATCAAGCACCCATTTTGCCATTAGAAAGAGTGTTATGCCTACGCCAAGATGTTGTTAAAGAAAGTGAATATCCAAAGGTGAAAGAAGTTTTAGCCATGTTAGAAGCATCATCATGTTACTCCCCCCGTTTCCTTACTAAATGGGAGGAGTTGAAAGGGGGTGAAGACGAGTCTTGAGAGAAAAAGAAAGAGACATCACAAATTGAACTCAAGCAGTTTCCTCATTTAAATATGTATTCCTGGGTGAAAAAGATAAGAGTCCAGTTATCATTAGTGCAAGCTTGAGTGATTTACAAGAAGATAAGTTGTTGAGAATTCTCTGGAAGCATAAAGGTGTTATCCGCTAGTCCATTGAGGACTTGAAGGGAATAAGTCCAACTTTTTGAATGCACGCAATCCTAATGGAGGACAATCACAAACCAATTGTACAACCTAAAGAAGATTGAATCCGTTTATGAAAGAAGTGATTAGGAAAGAAGTGGTAAAACTCCTAGAAGTTGGTCTGCACATGGGCATTGGTTGGCATTGATGCAAGGTGTGTGGTGATGTGTCGATGGCTGAAGAACTTCCTGGAAGCCAACATGGGAGTTGCACCATAAATTTCAGCAAGGTTTCGACATGAAAAAATTCTTGGAATGGTTTAGTTCCAAGTGGATAATTTTTTTGGAATGGTTTAGTTCCAAGTGGAGAAAATTCTTGGGATAGTTTAGTTCCAAGTGAAGTATACTTTTTATGGTGGAGTATGATTGTTGGTAAGACAATGGAAGCGGAAGTTGTAACTCTTACAATCAAGGTGGAGATTGTTGGGGTTGATTACAAGTCCCACATCCTTTAGTGTGGGAGAATAAGGAGAAGACCAAGGCTATATATTGGGCTTTGATCCTTTGTTTTAAAATGCACCAGTCAGCAGTAGCACTTTAAGCTTGTATCTGACTTAGTTTAAATATTTGCTTTGTAAGAGTGTGGTTGTACTAGGGTGTTGGGTGTGAGTAAGAGAGAAGTCTATGTGTTGTAACAATTTTCATATAGTGTTAATTCTCTGGTTGCCGGTTTAGGCAGCGGCCGTGGTTTTTTCTCCGGTTTTGAAGTTTCCACGTTATATTCTTGTGTTGTGATTGTGTCTTTATTTTTTTGAACTTCTGCTGCTATGCTATTTTTTCCCAACACATTCTCCATTAATCTACTACTTCTTCATTTCGTCAATCAAAGGTTGTAAAAACATATCAATTCTCTATGTTGGATTTGATGATCCCGATATAAGACAAGTCAAAAACATGTAATGTTTTGTCATGCACATATCAAGAGAGAGATTGTAACCTTAACAATTGTTTGTGCAATTGAATTATAGTCGTGTTGATATATACCAAAATTAAATTCTATTAAAAAATAATTTAATTTTATACAAAACTTAATTTTTTTATTTATTTTTTAATATTCAAATTATTATTATAATAAAGAAAATAAAAATAAAAAATAGCATTCAATTATAAATATATAATTTAATTGATGAAAGTTTAGTGTTAATATATTTTTTTAGAATACATATATAGTAAATTTTTGTTCATTATATTTTTTAATATATTCATATTTATTATAATTTTAAATAAATTTGTGTATTTCAATAATTAAAAATAGATTTTTTAATAATTTTTCATATATTCGTATTTTATGATTATTTTTAATCAATTTGTGTATTTTCTGTCAAATAGAATATATATTTTTATTTTATAAAATGATAATATTAATAATATTATATAGTTATAAAACATATATTACTTTAATTTATTTTAACATCAATAAATTAAATAATTAGATTTTCTCGACTAAAACATGTTTTTTCTTATAAACATAAAAGTCTTTAAATCTGGTAATATATTCTTAAATATAAACATAATTATGGTAACCCTAAAGTAAAGAGTTGTTGTTATCTTGGTTTAGGGGACTGGTGTGAATATTGAACCGTGAGTGTGTTGGGATATTTATTTGAAATGATTGATTTTCTGATTATGATATTATGAACTCATTAAAGTTTAACTAGATGATAGAGTTTAAGAGTTTAAGAACTCTTCAGTGATTTATAATAGTACTAATGATAAAATGTCTACAAACTGAGAAAGAAAAAAATTATTAATATTATTATTATTATTTTATTGAAACACAATTTAAAAAAAAAAAAAAAAGATGTTTCTTTCTATACCTTACTTGAATAGAAAATATATCTCTTATGTCTAAAGTTTTAATTTTGACTAGAAAAATCTTATTTTTGATTTTGAAT
>JBBPBS010000361.1:2509322-2523434 GCA_037974835.1 Cicer judaicum
GTTTTTTTTTTTTTTTGTAAATAAAGGATATTTTTAGTTCCTAAAAAAAGTCTCTATAAAATAAAATAGAAATTAAAAGTGGATACAAAAATTTAGAGAATAAACTTAAAAAGTCATAATTTTGTAGCATTAAAATTATATTTAATAAAAAATTTCACTCTCATTTTATTATATTATAAAAAAAAAATGAGAGCCTTATGATCTTGGGTTGCTGCCTGATGATTATGATTTTATAATTTTAATAAATTAAAAGACTATTGTAATATTATTTTAAATTCAAAAATCAAAATTAGTATTTCTTCTCTAGAAAAATCATAATAAAAAAAATATATTAAAAAAAAGTGTTTTATGAATAGTGCATGTAAGCACAATATATAGGGTGTGGTATAACTCAAAATATGAAATACTAATTTATATATTTAATTTAACATGTTAAAATATAAGCATAATCATGAATTTGATTAAATCTTCAACCCTCATTATGAGGAATTCCTTCATCACCCCTTACCATTTCTAGGTCTAGGACTAGGACTTTGACTTTTTTTTCTTTGTCCCTCCTCCCTCTGCAACCTAATTCTTCTCCTATTTTTGGACTTTTCTATATACTCCCCGAAAATCTCTTAATCTCCACGTCAAGAAGAAAAACTCTAATTCAAGTCATATTTATACCTATAAAAAGAGAGTAGGTTTAAAAATATTTTTGGTCCTTGAAAATATCTTTCATTTTGATTTTAGTCCCTGTAATTTTTTATTTATTTATACCTTTGTAAATTTAACAAGTTTTAAAACGATCCTTTATGAATATTTTTTAGTAAAAAATTATGACATTACTTATTTTAGATGAATTGGCACATAATGACCTTATAATTGTTGTTGACTAGACAATATTTAATATTTAAAATTAAAATTCATTTTATTAATTCATTTAAACATTTAATAGAAAACTTAAAATTAATTAATTAATCAATAAATCAATTTAATAATAAAAACTCAATAATCTTCATTTTCAACTCCAAATTTTTCAATATTATTTTTTGTGAAGGAATGATAATATTATTGAAAATTGATGCTTTTAAAATATGCAATTATATTGTAATATAATTGAAACACATAAGTTGTAAAACTAATATATGTATTTTTGAAAATAATATAGATATAATAGATAGATTATAGATGAGATAAAAGTTTAAGAGCAATAGAGGTGTGAGAGGCAATAGTATAGTCTGATTAAAATACGAGTATAGCACATGCTATATTAATTTTACTTATTCAAATAAATATGTTCTAATAGAGACTTGGTACAATATCTTCTATCTATCAATTACGGATTTTTTTAAAATTCAATATTTTTATTATTTTGAGGAAGATAAAAATTAATTATAATAAATTTTTTATTTTAATTAGGGTGATTATTATCGGATAACCAATATAGTATGTGTATTTTATAGTTAATGTTTATCTTATTTGTAATATAAATAAATACATCTTCATTTTTTTCTCTAAAAAGAAATAAAGTTTGAGTATATTAACACACACTTATATATATATATATATATATATTAATAAACAAGGATGCACCAAACTGCAAAAATGTAGTTGCTAATTTTATTTACAAATAAAATTGAGAGCAAAATAGGAGTTAGTTGGTTGTAAAATAGGATAAATTTGCTTATTTATTTGTAATAAGTTGTAAAATAGTAGGAAGTTGTTAAAATATTATAGCATGTTCTTTTTTTTAGCACATGTACTCATTTGTGTTAACTTTGATGTATTTTTTTTCTTCCATTTAATGTATTTTGTTTGATTTTATTAATATATTTAGTTTTTTTTACATATTTTTTCATTTGTTAAAAAAATATAAACAATACATGGTCGCGCATCCTTAGGATGCGAACTCTTGAAATAGTAGGAAAAAAAATCTTCCAGGTGGTGGTATTCCATTTTGGGACCTCCTAAAAGTCAAAATAATGTACGCATTTTCATATATTAGTTTTCAAGTAGGATATATTGGAATTTTTTTTTTTTTTTTGAAAAAGGGATATAGATGAAAAATATAAGACCCAATATCAATTATCTAGAACTTGGCAATGGGACTCATACACCTTAATAAAAAAACAGAGGAAACTAATAATGAATAAATTAGAATTAGAGGATACATGTCTAGAGGAAGAATTAGAGGATACACGTCATGAGGAGGAATTAGATGATATGTGTCTAGAGAAAAAATCAAAGGCAGATGAACAATGATCAGAGTTAGAGACAAATAAATACTGATCAGAGTTAGAGGTAGATGAATAGTGATCAGAGTCAGACGCATATGAACAATGATCAGAGGCAGAGTCAGATAGGAGAGGAAACATCGAAGACAGGAAAATTAGAGAAAGTGAATCAAAGGCAAATTAAATGAATGATATTAGAGGCATAAAAGAAGTAACACATAAAAGAAAAAAACAAAAGTATTTTACTAGAGGAAAAATACTTAGAATTTAATAATAACCACTAGAGGTTAAATGCCTAGATTCAAGATATGGAAATCAGAGGCAACATACCTAAAATCAAAACATGAGAGCCAAAGGCAAAAATCCCTAGTTACCAAATGGAAACATAGAGGAAAAACTACAGTGGCAAGGGTGGAAAAGCATCAAAAGCACACAGATTTTTCTTTAGTGGCAGGATTCTCATATTAAACTAAATTTGTTTACTCAAAATCATAAGATTTTATAAATTACTAACACAACAATCATTCAATCATCAAACAAACAACATGCATGACATTTTGAAACACCTATATGCTAAAATATCCATTTACTCATACATATAAATTCTTCTAACCCATAATACTCCCAAAAAAACTTTTGACAAGATATAAAGAATTTCAATGAATAAATTCGAAAAACCCTCATGCTAACAGAAGTTGTCACATCATTCTTCAAACCTAGGTTGCCGCATCATTCTTCATATGTGGCAACCAATAGTCATTCTTATGATCGTGATACATCTTGGTGGCTAGAAGGTGAATGGTCAAGTGGCTCTTGTGAGCTTCTTTAATTCCTGGTCCCTATGTATACATATAATGTTTTGAAAAAGTATTGTCCCATCTATTGTCCTTGAAAATTTATCTTGATACTTCTTAGCCTGTAACTCCACGTCTAGTTCTTGGGAGTGCCTAATTTGCTTCCTAAGATTACTGGTTATTTCCAACTTTAAAAGAATCCCCCCTTGAAAAAGTGTCTTCTTCAGATTAAGGTCTCTGAATTTCTCTATCAGATCCATTTCCTGGATAGTTAAATGGGATATGTGGAGCAACTTCCTACTCAAGGAATCTACTAACACATTGGTCTTCCATGGGTGGTATCTTAGATCAAAATCATAATCCTTCAAGAATTTCAACCACCTCATTTGCCACATATTAAGTTCACTTTGATCAAAGAGGTATTTTAGACTTTTATGGTTACTGAAGACATCAATAAATTATCAATAATTATTTAATAATTAAATAACTAAAAATTTATTTCCTCAGAAACACGAAATGTATTAATCAATCTTCATTTCAAACTCATCCACGAAGCTATAAAATCATAGGAGATCATCCACAAAATCAAATCAATAATGTCTTTAAAAAATGACAACAACAACAACAACAACATGGAATTGATCTCTCAAATGGAACCAAAATCAATCAAAGAAGCCATAGATGATAACCCATGGGTTGAGCAATTCAAGAAGTCTAGACTCTTATCCTAAATCCACAAAATCAAACAATTATTGGCACATGATGGGTATTTAGAAACAAACAAAATGAAAAAGGAAAAGTAATAAGGAATAAAACAAGATTGGTGACTCAAGGGTATAATCAATAAGAAGCTATTGATTTTGATGAAACTTTCACTATAGTTGCAAGGTAAGAATCTATCAGAATCCTTCTTGTATATGCATCTCACAAACTTATTAAAAAATTTCAAATAAATGTTAAAAGTGCATTTTTAAATGGTTTTTTTTAAATAAACAAGTATACGTTCATCAACCTCCTAGTTCGAAAGATCAAAAGAAACAACACCATAACTTTAAACTTAATAAAGCTTTATGTAGATTAAAACAAGCCCTTACAACCTGGTATGAAAGACTAAGTTTCTTCTTAATCAAAAAAGGTTTTTCTAGAGGCAAAGACATTGATACTACACTTTTAAAAAAGATTATCAAAATGATTTGCTAATTGTTCAAGTATATGTTGACGACGCCATCTTTTGATCAACAAAGGAAAAATGTGTGAGGAATTTTTAAATCTAATGCAAAGTGAATTTGAAATGAGTATGATGGAAGAATTGATATATTTTCTTGGCATGCAAATCAAACAATATGAAAATGGAGTCTTTATATGTCAAGAAAAATATATCAAAGATATTTTAAAGAAATACAAAATGAATGAAGCTAAAACAATGAAAACTCTCATGCATCCATCTTCAAGTTTGGACAAAGATGAAAAAGGAAAACCCATTTGTGAAAAGGAATACAGAGGAAAGATAGGTTCATTACTATAATGAATTGTAAGTATGCAATATATTGGTTTTGTAGTAGGATTATGTGTCAGATATTGCTGTTGTTTTGGATTCTATATACAAAATAGAGTTCCATGAATATTATTATGTTAAGTTGGATAGAAATGATACTAATTACCAAGTTAACTCAATACGATAGTTGTGTTATGATTTACTTTATGAATATCAATTGAAAATGAATAATGGTTCTAGTAGTGATTTTTAAATGTTGGATGCCCATATTAGTAATGTTGATGATGATGGTTTAGAAGAGTATGATTTGTATGTCAGGGAAAAGAGCTAGAACTTCATTTATCAAAATAGAGTCAGATGTTTATTTAGAGGAGGAAGTTTTACCAAGTCCAGATTTTGATATGTTGTTCTGGTAGAAGTTGAATGGTGTTAAGCATCAAAAACTTCAAGCTATTGCCAATTCATGTTTCTACTGTAGCTTATGAATTATCATTTAGTACCAGCCTACATATCTTCGAAGCTGACTTTTGAGCCTTGATATGTGCTAGAATTTGGTTATCGAGTGTTGAGAAGACATGTATCTCTTTTAATTTATTCATTAAAATTTGAATATATTTGAAATAGCTAATAATTTGTATAAGCTAAATTATCATTGTTTATATTGTACTATATTAATAATGATAGCTGATTTGAATTCTAAAGTGGAAAATGAAAATACTATATTACTCAATAAAATGGAGTATGACGATAAAGGTATTCTATTCTCTATACTATTTGATTTAAATTTGTCATGTTAAAAATTAATATTAAACTTTTATTAGTTAATATATGTGAATTGTTGATCAGTGGTGTTGCTTTAGTTTTCAACTCCTGCCTTGAAGATGAAGATGATCGTTAGAAAATACTTATTTAAAACATTTTGTTTGGATGATTTAGAAGTTTTTGTTGTTTTGATGGATTAGTTAGTTTGTTGATTTGGAACTTTTGTTCAAACTAATATTTTCACTTCTAAAGAATTTGAAGATTATGAAAATATTGTGATTTGTAGGAAATTTAAAGTAATTTTGAGATAATGTAACTTTATTATTTTGATTATTGGAATTTTAGAACTTAGGTTGAATTCTACTATTTAGTCTAATTATTGATTTTAATTTGATACTATGAATAAATATGTTAAAAAACAAAAGTCACTTTTTTTTTAATTTTATAAAAGATATCAATTTATGGAGTGGGGGTGGAGATGGGACGAAGAAATCTGTTCCAGAATGTTAAAAAGTCATCCTCTATAAAAAAAATTTAGTACTCTTTCTATCGTTTTCTTTCCTTTACTTTTGTTTAAAACAAAATAGAGTATTAAAAAAATTAATATAGCACAGAACCGAGATAAATTTCACTAAATATAAATTCTAATTTAATTTAAAATAAATTAAACATTTAGTAGATAAGTTTAAAAAAGAAAAAGACTTCAAATATGTTAATGCACATTCAAAATTACATTATCCAATGGTGTAATGCACTTAAATGTGAACATTTAATTACATATATTATAAAATTAATTCATATGTTCATCCCCATAATTATTTTTCTTTCATAAGAAAACATAGAAATTATGATTATGATATTATTATTGAGATACTAAATTATTAGTGTTGATTAACCATATCATAATCTTATTCATCTTGTTCCCAACTCTCTATATCCATCATATAGTGATAATATTTGTCCACCAAATTCTTGGGAAATGGATTAATAACTCTAACCCCATTAGGATCTCCATTACAGGAAAAAATAAGACACCATATTCAATATCAAAATAGTCCACATGAAAAGGCTTCCCTTCTCCAAAATCCAAATCTTGAATCCCTAATTTATTTAATTGTGATACAAAAAGGTTAGTGGATTCATTGACAATTAAGGTTTTGTCATTCAACAAATCAATCGTTGACCTAATATACTCCTCGTCATCCAAATAACTCTTGGCTTGTTGTACACATTTTATAACGTGATCCAGATTATTAGAACTCACTAAATCCTTCACTGTGCTCTTAGCGGAAACAAGAACAAACGCATTCCCATAAAATCCTTGTGGAAGTTTCCATTTCTTTCTAATATTAGCAGTGAAACAAATACTCACAACACGTGTAGGAGAAAAGTTCAAAGCTTTTGTAATTGAGCGCCATGTGTGTGCTAGTATCACTTCAAAGTCTGTGACGTAGTTGAATAATGAAGTTGTACATTGTTTCCTTAAGCGAAGTATCTCGTTGGCTCCAAAAGTGATTGATGTATGGACAATTGACTGGGTTAGCAACCACATAAGATAGTTTTGTTCGGGATTAGAGTGTTCTGGTTCTTTCATGAATACTGGGTGAGGGAATTTTATTTGTAGGGGTTCTCGAGTTTTCAATATTTCTCGACTATGATAAGGTTTAATTGTCAAATTGCTATTGGGATTTTTGGTAAAATAGGCCCAATCATTCAAAAATTGTGTTTTACCTGTGCCATTCCACATAACATGATTTAACGATACGAACAAGACCATTCCTCCGCAACTCAGCCTCGTTGTCTGAGAAAAGTTAAATCACTAAGAATACTTAAATACCATACACAAAGTCAAACTACTCATTTCTTTATAAAAAAGTTGCTTTTATCTTTTGATGTTTGAAAATTAGTTTTTAATATAATATAAACAAAGTTGCTTTGGAGAAATAAATTTTAAAATTGTGTTTTCAAATGGTCTAGTTGAAAAACCTACTCTACTTATTGTTTAAGAGAGGTCTAAGTAGTTAAAAAATATCTTTCAATAATCTACTTTGTAAAAATTCGAGAAAAAAATTATAATACAATTATATAAATTATATATAAAATAAATATTTATTATTGATTAATTAATTATCAATCATGAATTATAATGTGTTTTATTAATACTTTGATTTTTCAATATTTTCTATATGAACATATGAATTAAATTATAATGCTCATAAACAAAATTAGTCCCAATACGAATTTCACTAATTAAACATTAAGTAAAAAGATATATATATAAAATTATAGCAATCTAACATGTGTCAATGACACTTATAGCAACGGTTGTAATCACAATTATTTTTAACAAAAATTAAAGTAAAAACATAACTCATGACATCATCTCAACTATATTGACTCTGCAATATGATCATTTAATATATATATATATATATATATATATATATATATATATATAACTTCAAATGACACTTATAATATAATTAATAAGGAGTGCCTAATTTTATTATGAAGTTTGAATTTGAGACATTTTCTAAGAAATCAAAATTTAGTTATTATTAGTATATATTTTAAGTTTTTTAAAATATAAATTATAATTAATTATTTTCATATAAAAACTAAAATTAAATATACTATTTCAAAAACTATAATTAACCATATTGTAAAAATTAAAATAAAGCACGTTTAAGGATGACCCATAATTGTAGCACACGTGATAACAACCTTGACAAATTCCATCACAACAATACCAAAACTCCAACCCATCAATACTAAAAATACACTATTTGTGTAAACAAAAAAAAATACTAAAAATACATAATAAACAAATAATGCAAGCAATGAGTGCAACTCATATTATTTTACTATAGCACACCAACTCATTATGATTATACAAACAACACAACAATACATGACTTTGTTATGTAGAGGTTCAACATAATTCCAAATGTTCATCAACAATTCTCACACATTTCAAAAGTTCTAAAGAAACAAAGAAACAAAAACCCTTCATCATATCAATTTTCTTAACCTTAAAAAAAAAAATGAGGCTATGGAAAAGAGCAACGGGAGTTCTAAAAGATAAATATAGCATTTGGGCTGCAAAGCTTTCACCTTATGGACCATGTAGAAACCCCGATCTTGAAACCGTTGTTATAAAAGCTACAAGCCATGATGAACAATGCATGGATTATAAAAATGTTCAAAGGGTTTTTCAATGGCTACGTACATCACCTTTATACCTTAAACCACTTTTATATGCACTTTCAATGAGGATGCAAAGGACACGTAGTTGGGTTGTTGCACTCAAAGGTTTAATTTTAATTCATGGTATTTTTTGTTTTGATTTACCAATGGTTCAAAGAATGGGAAGGTTACCATTCGATTTGTCGCAATTTAGTGACGGTCACATAAACCCTGAAAAGGGTTGGGTTTTTAACGCTTTCATTCGTTCTTATTTCGCTTATTTGGATCAAAGGTCGACGATTTTGAGAACCGAAGCGAAAAGATTACAAAACAAAAATCGGAAAGAAAGTGAGGAATTAACATTGATTGAAGAGTTGAAACAATTGGAGGAGCTACAAAAATTAATTGACATGTTGTTACAAATTAAGCCTAAGAGTGATGTAGTGGACATGAATGTTGTACTTATTCTTGAAGCAATGGATTGTGTTATGGATGAAATTATTGAAGTGTATGGAAAATTTTGCAAAGAGATTAAACGTGTGTTATTGAGGATTTGTGATATTGGTGGGAAAGAAGAAGCAATTATTGGTCTTGATATTATAAGAAAATCTCAATTACAAGGTGACAAATTTAATTTGTACATTGATTTTTGTAGAGACATTGGTGTTGTTAACACTTCGGAGTGTCCTAAAATTTTGAATTTCGGAAAAGGAGATTGAAGAACTTAAGGAAATAATTAATGAATGTGATGAGAAGGCTATTGTAGTGAAAGATTTTAATAAGAGATTAGATAATGGTTTAAAGACTGTGCTGAAACCGAAGGGATACTTATTTGAACACTAATAAACATTATTGTTATTAATTAATTATAGCATGTGGGTGCATATATATACCGAGAGGAGAGGAAAGCTTTTTTATCATGTAATAGAAGAATCAGTAGGGTTATTGTTTCATTTCATGGATTGGACTTTATATATGGTGGGATTGGGTTGAATCTTTCAAATTTTATTATTATAATTTTTATTATTGTGTTTGATTGAATACACTATTAATAAAAATTAGTTTTTTTTATAGAATAAATAATAAATTTTATCATAATTAATTCATGCAATTTTAAACCAGACATATAAATTAACAATATCGACATTTATCAGTAAAGTTAGGTTATGTCTTAAGGATAATATAAATTAGTTTTATATTTGCATTTCATAATAGTTTTATATTTTTTTTATATCATATTATTAATTTTAAAATATAATTACAAAAAAGGTCATAAGTAATTTGAGGGAGTTAGAGTGATAAACTGATCATAAGTTAAACTCATCCATCTAATAATTTTTAACATTGATAATTTTTAACAACTAATTATTAACATTGATAATTTTTTTAAAATTACATAGTAACATGCCAAAATAGTAAATTTCATAAAATGGCCACATAACATTAGTTTATATTAATAGGACATATCCTTTAAATTCAACCCTTCTCTCAAACAAAACTTAATAACTTATTATTTAATATTGTCTATTTAAAAAAAATGGTTACTAAATTTGTTAGATATTGTTAGTATTCACTATAATTTAGTTAAAAAAATTAATTTAATTATAATGGTTGTATATAGAGTATATTATATATCCATTTATAATCAACTTTTTTTATTGAACAATTCTAAATAATTAAACATTTATCTTAATTATTTTCTTTTTTTTTTTAGACTTCACACACAACAAATGTATTTGAAATTAACCGTCCATATAATATTGTTTAATGTTGTAAAAACAAAAAAGTCGTGTCTAAAGTTAGTTGGATAGTCAAATATAATGTGCATTATGGTTGTTGATAGTCAAATATTACTTATAAAATTTATAAAATTAATTAATATCTGCGCAGCGTACGGGCCATAATTTAGTTTATATTACTTACTAAATTATCATGTATATGTTATACATAAAAGTAAAGGAAATCAATCACAATATTTATAACATCTCAAGATACTTATTTATAAATTATATAATTTAAAATAGAAAGTAGTTATAAATAATTGAAATATAACTATGTATATACTTAACATCAATCTAATGCACAGAAAAATATTACATTAATTGGATACACGTATATACACGTAAAATTGCATAAAATATTTATTTTTATATTTAAATATTACACTAAAATACTATTATTTTTAGAAAAATATATAGAATAATAAAATAAATATTTATTATTTATATTGCTCATTAAATGTAACATCTATCAAACCAACACATCATAGAAAGCATCTTTATAACAAAAATTACTCACGAAATTTATCAACATATATTCTAAAATAATATTCGTCATCAAATTAATTATTTAAAATTTTATTTAATTAAAAAAATAGTTTATTATAAATTTGGAGTGTTACAACAACAGCATGATTCCAATCATTTTGATTTGACAACATCAAATCCTTCACCATCAACATAGATAGCAAACTCGTTACGGGATTCTAGTCCAGGAGCAAGTAAGATTTGCAAAACCTTTTTTGATATTATTACCTTTAGAGAAACAAAAATGTCACTCATTCTGGTTCACAACACTACATACATGCGTGTCCGTCTTACAACTGGACTTCTTCCTACGAATTAAATATGCTCTCCAGATTATGAATTACATTGAAAAAAATAGGGGGGAAATGGTGTCCCCACTTTAAGCAGCTGCAGCATCTACATACCATAGCCTGGGAGAACAGAAAGCCAGAGTCAGCCAAGTACATTTTACATTAATGTATGTGAGATGCCCCAATTTTAAAATCGTCATATTTTATACCTTTTGATTCAAGATTTATAGTTGACAATTGACAGTTACACACAAAAGAATAGGAATAAACACTATAAGTTGTTTCATTATTCCCTGAAGAATTTCAAAGCGAGGAAATTGCCTGAAAATGTACTGTGTTTAAAAAAAAAATTGAAGGTAATGTGTTTAACAATCAAAATAGAAAATAAATGCAAATATCTTCTGAGACTAAATATGCCCTAAATTTATGTGATTTCTGAAACTAAACATTCCTTAAATTTCTAGATATCATAAATAAGTTTTCCATGATTGATGCATCAGTAGAAACATAAAAAATACCACAGCCTTTGAATACATGTTCAAACTACATACCTGAATTGTCCATGGGGTTGCCAGCAACTACAGGCTCAGGTTCCTTTATCTCAACAACAACACAGTACCTCCGACTAATTGACATTCATCGGAAGCATGAATTTTTATTTTGTAAAGAAAAAATAACTTTATATTTATTTCCAACAACAAATAAAAAAGAACGACACGAAAATCGCTAATTTTCTCGACTAAAACATGTTTTTTCTTACTAGGAAAATGGTAACAAATCTAAAATACATACAAAAAAAAAAAAAAAAGTGCAACACGAGGACTTCTTAGGAGGTCACTCATCCTAGTACTACTCTCGCTCAAGCACGATCCAAGTGCATTAGTGCTGGTATGATCGCACATGTTCAAACTACATACCTGAATTGTCCATGGTATGATCGCACATGTAAACTAATGCGTCTTAATTGTATATACGCGTTGCACCAAACAAAATACCAACCAACAACAAATAAAAAAGGTGTGTGCAACACAAGCACTTCCCAGGAGGTCACCCATCCTAGTACTACTCTCGCTCAAGCACGCTTAATTGTGGAGTTTTGATGGGATTCGGTGCATTAGTGCTGGTATGATCGCACCTGTAAATTAATGCGTCTTAATTGTATATACGCGTTGCACCAAACAAAATACCAAAAAAAATGCACCCCCGACTAATCGACATCCATCGGAAGCATGAATTTTTATTTTGTAAAGAAAAAATAACCTTATATTTATTTCCAACAACAAATAAAAAAGAACGACACGAAAATCACTAATTTTCTCGACTAAAACATGTTTTTTCTTACTAGGAAAATGGTAACAAATCTAAAATACATACAAAAAATAAAAACCCATCCTAGTACTACTCTCGCTCAAGCACGCTTAACTACGGAGTTTTGATGGGATTCGGTGCATTAGTGCTGGTATGATCGCACCTGTAAATTAATGCGTCTTAATTGTATATACGCGTTGCACCAAACAAAATACCAAAAAAAATGCACCCCCGACTAATCGACATCCATCGGAAGCATGAATTTTTATTTTGTAAAGAAAAAATAACCTTATATTTATTTCCAACAACAAATAAAAAAGAACGACACGAAAATCACTAATTTTCTCGACTAAAACATGTTTTTTCTTACTAGGAAAATGGTAACAAATCTAAAATACATACAAAAAATAAAAATAAAAAAGGTGCAACACGAGGACTTCCAAGGGAGGTCACCCATCCTAGTTCTACTCTCGCCCAAGCACGCTTAATTGCGGAGTTCTGATGGGATTCGGTGCATTAGTGCTGGTATGATCGCACATGTAAACTAATGCGTCTTAATTGTATATACGCATTGCACCAAACAAAATACCAAAAAAATGCACCCCTGACTAATCGACATCCATCGAAAGCATGAATTTTTATTTTGTAAAGAAAAAATAACCTTATATTTATTTTCAACAACAAATAAAAAAGAACGACACGAAAATCGTTAATTTTCTCGACTAAAACATGTTTTTTCTTACTAGGAAAATGGTAACAAATCTAAAATACATACAAAAAAAAAAAAAAAAAAAAAAAAAAAAAAAAAAAAAAAGGTGCAAGAGGACTTCCCAAGAGGTCACCCATCCTAGTACTACTCTCGCCCAATCACGCTTAACTGCGTAGTTCTGATGAGATCCGGTGCATTAGTGCTGGTATAATCGCACCTATAAACTAAAAAAGACGGTGCAAATATGAAAAAACAAGAGTAGTAAGAAATCAAACCAAAAATAGAGATGGTTTGAAAAGTTAGGAGAAAATGAAGTGGATGGCATAAGAATAGGCATAGAGTAGGTGTACTATCTGAAGTGGATGGCATAAGAATAGGCATAAAGTAGGTGTACTATTTGAAGTGACTGTATGGGCAAATATGTCCTGCATGTGTCAACTCTATCTATCTATCTAAGCCCTATAGTCCTATACTATACTCTGCATTCTGCAATCCAATCTTCCCCACTCCCACTAGCTAGATTCAGCTACTACCACACTGTTTACCTTACATATAAATCATTTTTCAAGGTTACTCAAAAACACAAACAATCAATTTTCAACTTACAAACAAATACAAAAAACATATCAAAAAAATATTTATTTTTATTAAAAATTTATTTAAAAATAATAATTAAAAGTAATTTTGGATCATTTACTAAAAATTAAAAAACTAATTTCAACATTTAAATATTTTCTATTATAGATTTTAAATTAAAAATTTACTTTAAAAAAATCGAAGATGATTTTATGTTTCTCATTATTTAAAAAAGTAGTTTTCATTATAAATGTTCTTTGAAATTTCATTATTTAAATTAATTTGCAATAAAAAAAATAAAATATTTAAATTAATTTTTATAATAAGCTATTCAACCACCTTCTCTTTTGAAACTGTTGTTTTAATTTTTTTTCAAATATTATAAAAAATTAAAATACTTTAAAAATTATTTTATAAAAAATTATAACAAACAAATCTATTATTTTGAATGAAATCAAGTTAAGAAA
>JBBPBS010000361.1:2523658-2536344 GCA_037974835.1 Cicer judaicum
TATAAATTCAGTTTCGAATTTAATCTCTAAATTTTTATCTACTTTTATTCTATATTTTATTGAAAACTTTAAACACTAATATTTTTGTATAATTTTATAAAATAAAATAAAGATTAAAAGCTAATAAATTTTTTGTAAAGTTTGAACTTAAAAACTCCTAATTTTGTATGAAATAAAAATATATTTAACCTTCTTTTTATGATTTGTTTACTAGCCAATCCATCATTGACTTGTCTTGCTTTCATAGATACAAATAGCAAGTTCAAAATCTAACCTTTTTTACAAACAAATAGTAAGAAAAAAAAAGTAAAAACAAAGAAGATGAAATCTATGAATGATATATAGCAACATTGATGATGAAAACAATCATAACTGGTTGGAATTTTCTCTCTCACCCCACATGAAAATGGATGTTACTTCTTCTCAAATCATTACTATCATGAAAACCAACAACCTTCTTCTTCGGTTCTTGTTCCCTCTAACTTCTACATGTCACCTTCTTCAATATGTCATGGTTTTGGAGAAAACAGTTCCATCAACAACCATTTGAAGACATATTATTTGAAGACATATTTAATATTATAATTTATTGATAATTTATTATCAATAATTTATTAAATAATATATTACTTTAATTTCATATTTCTTATTAAATAACTAAAAACATTAATTTGAATCGTAAAAGATACAAAGAACGCCTCCCATTTATTTCTCTTAAATGTAATTTCCACGTGAGAAAATAACAAAAAGATGCGATTCTAATGCACCATTGAATAAATAACAAAATTTTCACCACACTCATATATTATATCACAATTTACTATGCATCCTATACATCAATATTCAGTGCACACATACAAACAAAAATTACACACAAGAAATTCAAAACTAAAAAACTACACACAACACAATAACTAATTTCCGTTCGGAGTTACTAACCAACTTCAAAACCGTTACATGACGCAAACCTAATACGGGTATGTGTCGGTGTGAGGAGTAAAAACAGGTGGAACGGCGAAGAGTTTCTTCCTTGCAATACAAACAGGGCGGTTAATGAAACTAACATGAGAATCAAAGGAAGGAACCATATTGTCTTGATTTGGTTGTGTATCTTCATTTTGGATAGGAGAAGAATCGGATGTTGATGGTGATGAGAGTTGAGAGAAATAAATGTTGTCGATTCTTATCGAAGTAGCGTAGTTTCTTGCTGTGATTTTTGAGTCTCTGAGTTTTGCAAGTGCTCCTGGTTTTAGATACCGATTATGGTTGGTTTTGGTTGGGGTTGATTTGGATGAGTCGGGGCTTTCTCTCATTGTCATTGTTATGGATGGAATTGAAGAGAATGAATTTGAAATTTGAATATTGTTGTGTTTGAGTGGGAAAGAGTGGGGGGTTTTATTAAAAGATTATAGCGGTTCGTGGCGGGAAGCAACGGTTTGTTTCGGGTGTGAGGAGGCGGAGTATTTAATACAACGCATGGATCAAATCTATCTAACAAACTTTTAGATCTCCTGTCAACGTGCAAGTCACGTGCGTGGGTTTCATTTCATTTGCCTCGTAGATATCTTGGAACTTATTGCATACCATTAATGACTGTTTGTTTTTTGTTTTTTTTTTGCTTGAATCTATTAATAACTATCATACTTATTCAAAAAACTAAGAATAATAACTATTATACTACTCAATTAATTTTTTTATTTTTTTATTTATGAAATTATGCTTTTTTATTTGTTGCATTGGTTGGGTTAAAAAAATTATAATGAGTCCTTATTAACAAATGGAAATCGGGTTAGAAGGAAATATGACATACAATAAGGTGTGTCCTTTATGCAATGCCTCAACTGAAAACTACTTTAAGAGATTGTTGCCATGTGAAGGAGGTTTGGAATTCTTTTTTCCATAATTCTGTGTGTAATTTTTTATGTTTTGAATTGAAAAGATTGATTACATAAGAATCTTACTAATGCCTCTATTACACATGGATACCCTTGGTGTCTGGTTTTTGGAGTGCTAGCTATTGGATAACATTTGGAGGAGGATGAATGAAAATGTATTTTGGGATCTTTGGTATACTTCTAGTTTGTTCATCTATAAAACCAAACAAGAGGTTTCAAATATTCATCCTACTATTGCTCGACCTCTAGAGGAGCATAACATTAGTGATCAAAAATTGTCAATCAATCTACAACAAAATTTGCATCGATCTCAATAAACATGGCAAACACGTACATCTCAAGTATAAAATCACTCCACTACTTGAGAGGATCACAAGGAGCAAAAAATTTATAGGTGAGAAATTATTTTTTCTATCTTTCTCTTCCTCACCCGTGACTAAGTATATATAGAGGGTGTGTGACTTTTTTTTATGTTTTGAGCTTCAATCTGATGTGTTTGTTGTTGTTATTGTTAATTAATAGTGATGTTTAGGAAGAATAAGGAAATTTTTTTAACTCTTTCCCCTTTCAAAATAAAAAACCTTAAGCAAGTAAAATAAAAAATGTGATTTTGCTTAAGTCTTTTTTAGAAAGTGAAGTTGGTGGTGTTAGTAACTTGAATAGCAAGATAAGAAACCAAACACCCAAAAGATTTAATATGGTCTAACCACATATGTGTATATATGTGAAAAATTGATATTTGAATATGTTTGAGTAACGAAATGAATTGATTTCAAATAAATGAGTTTGAATTAGAGTCAGAAATTCTAAAGTTTCTCATATCAATTGGTATTTGAAGAGGCCAACTATTAAAAACAAGTAAGCCTAAGAGTGATGCTTTGAGAGAAGCAATATCAGGAATCATGGATGATTCCAAGGAGAAAAACAGGAAAATTTTGGAAACTATTGAACTCCATATTGGTCTTAAAAACTATGATCCACAAAAGGACAGGCTTATTAGTAGTTTTGTTAAATTGCCTCGCATCCCTCGACCCAAGATGAAAATATGCATGCTTGTTGATACTCAGCATGTTGAGGAGGCAGAGAAAATAGGATTGGACTAGATGGATGTTGAAGCTTTGAAGAAACTAAACAAAAATAAGAAATTGGTGAAGAAATTGGCAAAGAAGAACCAAGTTGTTTTAGCTATATAGTTTTGTTGGAGAAGATTTTGTCGTTAATATTTGTGTTATTAACATTTGTTTAGCAACTTTCGGATAATGTTATCCCTTGTTTTTACATACATAGTTTTTTTACTACTTCAGAAAAAAAAAGGAGGTAGAAATTTAATCAAAAGAATTTAAGTTATTACAATCATGAAAAGAAATAGTTTAAGTGATGTTTTTGGAAGTAAAATGACAGTTGGTGTATTAATGTGTTTGGAACGAAAGTGAAGGATATTTGTTTTAAAAATTGAGAAATCAGAATTTTAAAGTGAGCTTGTAATTTTAAATTGATTTAGGTGCTTTGGATTGTAAAGTTGAGATAAATATTTAAGTTTGTAACTGTGAGATAAATATTTTATGATCATAATGTTAGCTCTTTGAACCTAAAAAATAAATGGAGACCATTGATATCGAATTACTAGTTGAGAAAACTCTGATTATTTATGTTTGTTGTATGGACATTTTTAGGAAAATAAATTGCTCATAAATTTTTTTTTTTTAAGAAATGTTTTGAAACAGTTGTTTTAGAATTCGATTGATTATGGTTTGATTATTTCAGAGATAATTTGTGTTCTAGGAACCTTACAATTTTTTTTCAGAAGTTGAAAAAGTCCTCTTTTTGATTTTTATGGAATGAAAATTAAATTGGATTGCATCATATTTTGAATCAATGGAATAAATATTGTCTTTGTTAATCAATTAAATACACACATTTTATGCATTATTTCCCCAACATATATAGAACGGGTGAATAAAAGTTTATAATATAAGATTTTACACAAAATATATCATATATAATTCTATTTCTGCAAATAAATAAATAAAACACAAAAATCCCCATCTCAAATGTAATTTTTTTTCCATTCCTCTCCCTTTAATTGTACTACGTGCATGAGTTATAATTACTTTTTTGTTTCCTTCAATTGTCCATTTCTAAAACAAATCATTAACCTTTCATCCCACAAAAGCAAAATAGAGACTATGTTGGAACAAGCACAAACCAAAAGACAATATCTTCAGCATTAAACCACAAAAGAATTTGATCATGCCACTGACATTATCAGTTAATAAAAAACAAACACAATCTGTCAAATGTCTCTTGCTCCACACAAACTGCCTATATACCAAAAAATCTCTTCCATCCTCACTATTCTTTCTAATCTAAATCTATCATCAAAATCAATAAAGTAAAGAAAAAAATAATCTACACACTCACCACATTGAGGATTAGATTCCATGCATCCGGATTTGCCGCATTGATGAAATCACGTAGTTTAATACGGTAACAAATTTCGATCATCAATCTGCAATCTAATGATTACGAGCATGCAAAACATATTTTAGCAATTTCAATAATACTTTATCTTGTATGTCCATTTCAGATTAGATAGTCTAAATCAATTACTACATCTATGCAGTGATTCCATAAAATTCAATTCCGAATTCTCTATATTAATTTGAGACAAGACTAATCAAATTACACAACCACAATTAATGTTAAACGTAATGATCAATGATTCAAATCTACAACTACATGATGCAATGTAGTTAAAAAGAAAATTCAAATCCCCTCATTGAGTAATTTTTCTCTCCAATTGCATTTTGAACTTCAAAGGAGGCAGTAAAAGTGTCTCATAACCTGCCCCAAGACATGTGTTTTGTTTGGTCCAAACAAGCAAATAAAAAGACAAAATCATCAACAAAAACATGACTTGTCAATAACCAAAAAGCTAAAGTGTCCCAAAATCTCTTCTTCTCTCACATTCAAATAGAAAGCCCGCGACCCTTTTATTTGTTATATCAAAATTCAAATCATATTATACACTTTAGATTCTTCCATTGCTTTTTATCTTTGAAGAGTTTCATTTTATCATAATCCAAAAAGAAAAAGAACCCAATTCAGTTTCTTTCTTTTTCTACTAAATCATTACTATTTAACATGAAGCTATTGGCATCATCTTATTCATCATCATCAACATTTAGCTTTGACCCGTTTTTTAGAAGCTCAAAAACTGCTTCTTTAGGGTGTCTGACAACAATTTTTCACAGGATTCTCTGCTCTGGTTGTCTTCCAACACACCCATCAGATCAAATTAAAGAATTTCACTCAAACTTCATTGAAAGTGAAAAAGTTCAAATTTTGAAGACTAATACTTCTTCTTCTTCTCCTGGAATAGTTGCAAGGTTAATGGGTTTGAATTCAATAGCAGAGAAAGAGATAGTTGAGGTTCCAGTTCCACCAGCTTTTCATTTGGTTGAAAATGAGAACTTTTTGGTGTTCAGTTTTGAAAGTAAAGAAGAATTCAAGTCCAAAGGGAGAAGAAGAAAAGAAAAGGGTTGTGTTGAGTTGAAGGTGAAAAGAGAAGAGAAAAACAAGAGAGGTTCTTCTGATATGTGTTGTGTTAATGTGGGAAACGATGGTGAATTTCAATTTGAGAACAGTTTGTTTAAGGAAGTTGGAAATGGTGGTGAGAAAGTGAAGAAGAGAAAGAAGGGGAAAACATGTGTAGAAAAGAAAGTTGAAAGTGAATGCTGTTCAGAAGATTCTAGTCCTGTTTCTGTCTTTGATTTTGAGCGTGATGCTTCTGGAACAGGTTTGTTTCTTTCTTCAATTTGTGTTTAATTTTTGTTTATGTTACAGGTTTATCTAGTACATGTTTGATTTCTCCATAATTAGAAAACAAAAGTGATTTTAAAGATTTTAAATTGGTTTACATGTCTTTAACAAATACAGCAATTTAACTTTTCAAAATAATGTTGGTTTACTGTGATTAGGGTAAACTAACTATGATATGTTAGATTTTATTTTCAAATGAGTTAAAATTGATTTTAAAAATCTAGAATTGATTTTGATATCTTTAAATGTTTTCAAGTAAAATAAATTATATCTTCAAAATTAATGTTCTAACTTAAAACTACAATTTAAAGTTTCTCTCTCTATAATTAATATAAATTATTTTGTATTAAATTTACTATCGAAATTTTTAAAGTCAAAATCAATTGTAGACTTATAATTAAGTACAACAAAACACACTTAAAATGAATTTCAACTTGGAATTGAAATTTTAAACTTTTGACTAAGTATATTTTACGAAATCACATCATTCAAAATCAATTTTTATAATGTTAAACTAAACATATAATTTGCTAACTAGATTTACACATAAACTTGTTGCAGAGTTAGATCTTTGTGATGTTGGTATAAGTTGGAGAAGAAAATTATCACCGGTACTTGAAAATGACCAGCTCTTTATTCTACATTCTGATAGTAATTTGATGAATGAAGAGAATGAAGTAAAGGAAATTGAGAACAACATGGATGAAGGAACAAAGAAAAAAGAGAGACAAAACCAAGAGTATGTAGATATTTGGAGTAAAATTTGCAGGCTAGTTGAAGATGAATTGGTTGGATCAAATCAATTGCAAGAAGTAAATAGGAAACAGAGTGATTTTGAAAGTATAAGTGCTGATTTTGAATCAGAGATTTTAAATCACTTGTTAGATGAGCTTATAGATCAACTTGTTTGTAACCCTTTGAAAGCATTGCACATTTAGAATATGTAAAACAAACATATTAATAGGATAAAGTATTTTATTTCTCTCTCTCATTGCTTTTTTAATTTTATCAATCCTGATTTTCTTACATCTCTTCTGTATAATCACTTTTAATATTGTGGATTTCAATAAAGATTGTGAGATTCATAGGTCAGAAAAATCATGGGTATATTATTTATTATTTATTATTTTTTCAAACTTAAACATTTTTTTGTTGTTTTTAATTAGTTTTGTATTATAAATATTTTTCAGACTCCAAAATAACAAATGAATATTAACTTGATACGTGAAGTTAAAACCTAAAATTCAAAACTTAAATCAGTTCTAAAATTTAGACATATTTGAGTAATATCAGATAAAATTAATTTTGACTCTTAAATAGATTCTAAGTTAAAATTAAAATTTGTAATTCTTGAATCAAAATATAATTTTTATACTAAAAATTATTATTTAACTTACTTTTACATAAATATAATAAAATAGAAATTATTTTAAATTTATTTTATTTTTTTAACTAAAATAAGCGAAATTAAATCAATAAAAATTAACTTGTATGACCGCATGGCATAGCGAAAACACACTGTACTATATTAACAAATTTCAATGTGTGTGGAATCATTTAATGTTCCAAGAAAAAGGGTTGATGAAAGCTAAGTTCGATAAAAGCCAATTCCAATACGACAAGCATTAGAAAAAACCTTTTCCTTAGTGCTCTGCAATTCATTATACATATCTACAGAACCATATCAATTGAAATATACAGATGATAACAGGAAATGGAACTATATCATATCCTAAAGAAAAACATGTGTTAAACTGCAAAAGCAAATAAAATCGTAGTGTCACTTCATATGGTGGAACCGTATCACTTATTTTTTCCTCGTATTTTACTCACGAATTTAAGCATCAGATAAACATCAATAAGTATTCCAACAATTGTTTTATTAAGAACGAACAAATTAATTATGGTATAATTTGTTATATTTTTTAAGAAGAAAAAAATATTCCGATTATTATATAATAACTATTAAATTTGAAAAAGAAAAAAAAAAGAGATGTCGTGAAAATTGTCATCTTTAGAGTCGAATAATTTTGTAAAATATTTTTTATTTTTATTTTTAAAAATTTGTATTAATTTTAACTTATTAATAAGAAGATGTGAAACTTAAGTAGATTATTACAGTGGAAGAAAATTAAATATTAGATAAGAATTTTATATTTCTAAAAATAAAAAAAAATTATTATTTGATATTTTTATTATTTTTTAAAATGTATAAAATTGTTAACTTTATAATTCATTTTTTTCGATGACAGTTATAATTAACGTAAATTTTAATAAATAAAAATAGAAAACATTTTCACAAATTAAACTGATCTTTAGTTTTTAATGCAGTTTTGATTGTATCTTTTTAAATTATACTCTTTAATGAATATTATATGTATTACTTTAAAAATTATATATTTTACTTTACATTTATCAGTAATAAATAGAATAAATTAATAATGAATAAAAAGTTTTTTATCATATTATTTAATTAGTGTGAAATAGTCAAATTGTAATCGTAACCTTTCACATGACAAGTACTATATAAATTTGCATACATTTATTGTCCTTTGCATGTCTATATCTAATCTAATTCAATAAGATCACATTATTACATTAAAGCCAATTTGTGAACTTAAATTCCAACATGCTAGTAGAATCCATCCAAAGTCAATGTAACATTCCTTAAAGTTTGCAAAAATGTCTTTTAGTGCCTATTATGTTAATAATGTATGGACTATATTTACTATCAGAAAATAGATTAAACTAACTAATAAAAATATATATTTTAAGATCTAATGTCTAACACGAGACTCATTGGATAATGTTATGTAGTCAGACTCTAATGATAGCCTCTCACAAATGAAAATAGTTATTTGCTTTCAAAAAGAAAAACACCCTAAAAACAAACACAGACCAAAATGTGATATGTAAATTGAGAATTGACATATAAATTATTTATTACCTCTTCAGCCTCAATATATTGAATATTAACCTCACTACATCATTGTAATTTGGTCAATGTAAAGTTAAATATTACAACTCAATAAACAATATAAAAAAAAATCAGAAAAGAATTGGAATCAACTACCCTAGTAATGGATAATATACAAATTATCATCTAAATAATTAAATTATATAAAAAGTTTATAAAAAAATATCATCAAATAAATTAACTGTTGACAGAGTTTGTAAGGAGATACACAGAGACTTCTAAAATTGCATTCAATGCACCATTTGCTCCTGCTCCATATACATTTGCTCCAACCAAGCCGGAATTGCATCGGTTCCATTGTTAAGACGGTATTGCAGTTTCCCTTGCTGATATTCAGCATTATACTGACCAGATTCCTGCGGCGTAACGTCCTTCACAAGTGAATTAACCCAAGATACATCTGGTTCATCGTCATTCTCCGGTGCTTGAGTGGCAGCCGTAGTTAAGGGCGTACTGCTGCTTCGAAATCCAAAAGAAGATGATTTCCTCAGCTTATTCAGTTCTTCGCCATGTATGGCCCAATTCAATTTTCCATCTGGTGATCCCCAGTTGGAAAATGCGTAAGGATTGGGCGGAGAAAGAAGCTCGGAATAACGGTTCGCCACACTGCGCTCGATAAAGCTCTGGCTTCGCTTTGAAAAGGCAGCAGCTCTTGCATTCAAAGCTGCTGCGGCTGCCTCGCCGGATTGATCAAACCTATAGGTCGGCGAATGGCATGTAGAATAGCTTTGCAGCTGCTGATGCATATTCGGGCGCATCTGGATTCCTGTTGGAGATTGTAACTGAGGTAGTCCTGCAGCATCAAGTGAGATACCATGGAATTTATTATGCAATATCGATGGATCATGAGACCCGAAAATGTCTTGAGTATGATCACTCAAAGAAACTTGAAAAGAAGGACTGTTAGGCATGGAATTTTTCCAGCTGGAAGTAGAGGAAAGACCAGATATCTCGTCCATCTGTAGCTGCTGCTGCCTGCGTCGCTGAGTTTCAACCCGAAGCATTGCGATATTTGAATCAAAATCTCCAGCAGTTATTGCAGTGTTAAACCTGCTTTTTGGAAGCTGAAGTGTAGGGACTGAAACATTAGACTGTGTCTGCCACATGGATGCAGCAGCAACAGGAGAAGATGCTCTGGATGGAGTCAAAGGCGTTGTCGAAGATTGTGGTATCATGACAGATAGAGAGTCGAGTGCAATCGGGCTAAGCGAACCCATCTCCAATGCAGAAGCAATACCGGAATATGACCTAGGAGATGGAATAGCAGAACCTGTTGAAGCATACAAAGGGCGAAGCTCCTCAAGCTTGTGAGCAAAGAAGCAAACTCTCCTTGTGCACGAACTCTCATCTTTGCAAAGACATGTTCGATACTGCGCAGGATGAAGCCAGCACTCGAAAATACCATGAGCATACTCACACAAATCCCCTTTGCTACAAGATCCTTTCCGAAACTCAGGACAAGGAACACAGGTATAATTATACATCTTTGGATCGCGTCGCCTTGCATTTTCCCCTGGATGAACAAAGGGACATTCGGTCCAATCATGGGAATATGCCCTCGAACAAGGCTTCACTTTGAATGTATACATCCTAAATTCGTCAGTACTAAATATCCCATTCTTTATGTCCGGAAGAGATAGATCAACAGGATAATCTTTTGAAACACGAGGCGTGTTAACATCTTGCCTTTGCTGTTCATCAACATGGTCAAATGAAATTTCCTCCGGAAACGTAAGACATGTCCAATCAGCACCACCGATCCCCTCCAACAGAGCTTGTAGCATCCTCTTCTTTGGATTGAAGATAGAATTTGCCACAGATACAATCAAATCAACGGGTCGGTTACCGTTAACATCAACCGCACTCACATCCGCTGATGCATCAAGCAAAAGCTTAATAATCTCAGCAGAAGCAGCAGAACCACCAGCAACAGCACAATGAAGAGCTGTAGCACCATCTGACCCACTAGACCGATTAACATCAACGCAACCTGTTGCAAGAATATAAGCAGATACACCCAAGCTTCCAAACATAGCAGCAACCATGAGAGGTGTCCTCTCTTCAAAACCCAATTTATTCGAACCAACCCTCCTTCCGTACCACAAACCGACCTCATCGACATCACGATCCTGCTTTTCAACTGCATCTCTGAAACTAATCAAATCATCCGCAGCCGAAAATTCAAGCAAAGAAGAAACCTCATGATGCTGCCCTAACCCTTCATTATTCACAATCTCATACCCCATGACGAAATCAAATTCAGATATTTTCGTCTTAGAATCACTGCACATCAAGATTATTTCCTTCAATACCTAAACAGGATCTGAAAAACCACACGAGAACAAATTCAATATGCTATTGCAATTTTCACAAACCATGATGTTTCAAATTTAAACCATAGAAACTCAGTTTAACATAACAAAAGTGAAAACAGATAAAATCAACTTAAGAGAATAACTCTTCTCATTTTCTGGATACAGGTGATTGTTGTGCAAACAATAAAACAATTACAAGTTACAGAATCATAAACAGCCATGAAATTTACAACAAGCATTCAATATTTCAGTTATTTATGGTTGTGTAACAATAATTATAAAATTTGCGTGAATACAGGTAAAAGAAAAAACAAGAAATCGTTGCAAATATAAACTAAATAATAAAAAAAACAATCTGTCCTATGTTGTTTCCATGCTGAAATAAAAGGAAAATGTTTTTTTTATTAACATTAACATGGTTAATGTACTTTTCCTCCATCAATTAACTCTTAAACCAAAACTCATTTTTTTCTGAAAATTTCGTAGTAACTAAGGGGAAAAAAAACATTACAGCTTCAAAGAAACTAATAAAGTAACAATTTTTAAGCGTAAATTGAAATACCCAAAATCATGAAGAAGTGAAAACAACGTTGGAGAATAAAAGAATTGTACCTTAAAAAAAAAAATAGACACAAAACAAAGAAACTAGACTCTGGTTTTTTTGGCGTGCTCTTGGAAAAAATAAAACTTGCAAGAGGGAGTGGAAGACTTTTTCTCTTTCTGCAAATACTTTTTGGTTTGTTTGGGTCAAAAAAGTGGAACTCACTAGTTTCAATACTTCTTACCAATTCCATTTCTTCTATTAAAAAATAATATATTATGTCATTGGATTAAGAAAATAATATTTTTTCAACTTTTCCTTTTGTTGGATTTTTTCTTAACTGATTTTTTGTTGAAAACAGTCCTGCATCAAATTCTCTCTTTTTTTATTATTATTAATTAATGAGATCATTGTATTTGTAGTATCGGTTTCGAATCTTTGTAAATATATACTAGCTAGTATATAGATATATGTCAATCAATTTTTTAAATTTTGAGAATCAAGTGTTTGTAATTTTAAAAATGCTTATGATATATATTACGACAAACTTTAAAATTCTATTCTTTTCAAAATCTTAATCTAAAAAAAATTCAAAATTTCATTCATGATATTAATATTTATTTAATGAGTTGATATTTTTCAACAAATATTATTTGGTGTATCTACAGTTCAGGTTCATTTTATATCAATATCCTTAAGTCAATTATTGTGTTACACTGTATTTATCTTTGCAAGTTTTATTTACATCTCAGATCAATGAAAAATTGATCTGTTTATTATTTTATAAATAACTCAATTGTAATTACTTTAAATTATAAGAGTGTTTTTATCAAAATAGATCAAATTAATTAGTTGAATTGAGACCCAATTAATTTGTTGGTTAACTCAATCTCGTATAAACTCTAATTTAATTAAACATGATTAAATTAGATTGAAATATGATTAAAGTATGGTCGCTTATACTAATTTTTACTATTTTGATTTTATTTAATTTTTAATATATTAATAATTTTATTTGACTATAGTTAAATTAATTGAATCAATTAAATTATGATTAAATTGTGTCAGTTTGATTTTAAAATATATAAGACTTACACAAATACGTTTATTTGACGTTTGGTTGAATCCATATTAAT
>JBBPBS010000361.1:2536881-2552390 GCA_037974835.1 Cicer judaicum
TTTATTATTTTATTTTTAAAGAAAAAGAATTAGTTAACATTTTTATTATTGGTTGCAAAAAAAATATACAAATTAATTAGAGGTATATTAGTAAGTAAATAATTAATACAGTTAAAAATTCAAAAAAGACTTTATAAATTAGGGCAAATAATTTTCTCAAGAAACTGTTATATTTAGAGATGGAGATGATATTTTATTAAAAAAAATTCACATTTTCTCTAGTTTAACAACATAAAAAGAAAAAAAAAATTAATTATTTTTTCTTCTATGTTTCCTTGTTCATTTTTAATTTAATATTTTCACTTATAATATTAAATATACTAATAATTAATAAAAATATTATGTATATATATACTTTTCTAAATTTGTTTAAAAGAATTACTTAATATTCAATTAGAAGAGAAAAAAAAATTATTTTCAGAAATGGAAATGAGAGAAAAGAAAAGTTGGAAAAAAAAAAGACATGTGGGCCAGGCTGCTGCGCATAATATCTAAAGTTTATGGAGTAGTGAATTGACACGTGTCAGTTGTAATCTAGGATGGATACAATGAAGCGATCCAACCTGGTAAACCGGATTCTTACGACTTTTCACGTTTTGTATTTTTTTAGAGAAAAAGAAGTTTGTATCATTGTATGTTGTCACCGACTGTTACTTCAAACAAATTAGAACCTCTTTTATTGCTCTGTCCTATCGTTCATTTCGGAGTCTTCTATTCAAACCCTTCTCACTTTTTATTTTAGTAAAAAGTGTCTATGTCTATTGATAACTTATCTTGTTTATAAATTGTCATTCACCTTGATTTGCAAATGATATGGAACTTTTTATGGTACTAGGACAATTGTTAAAAGTGTCATTGAAAAATAAATTTTATATTATTAAAATAGAGTAAAAATATGTTATATTTAATTATATTAGAGACAAAATGAGAAAAAAATAAATATTTTAGATAAATTGAAATAAATGTTTTTTATGAGTTGTTTGACGGTAAATAATAGAGAGTGGGGTAATAATGTTTGATTATATTATTGTCTAAACTTAAAATTAATTGAAGTATTGATTAATAGTTTTAGCTATGATTTTTTTTTTAAAAATAATTGGACTGAAAAATGAATTTTGTCTCTCAACTATATATTTTTTTAACTACTCTAAAGAGTGTTAAATATGTTGTATCAATGTTTTTGAACTACCAAATAAAAAAATGCATAAAGATAAAGTAAAACAAAAATATAAAGGAATAAAAAATGCGTAAAATATTTGTTCAATTTATTTTGTGTAATTGAAATTTACAAGTATTTCTATATATAGACAAATTCTAGTCCTACAAGCCATGATATTATGGCCTATGTAGCATTGCTCGATTATTTATGTGGGTAATGCATGACATCCAACAACGACTCATCATTTCTAGTTTCACGACACATTTCGTTGTCAATATTCGCATGTACTTTTTTCTAGTTAGTGGTGTTAGTTGTTAGGTCTAGTTAGTGGTGTTAAAAAGTGAAATACAAGTGCAACCTCCAAATTATCAATTTCTACTAAGTTTTAAAACATTTATATATTTCATGACCTTTGGAAATTTTAGTATATTTGAGAAAATTTTAAATGACTCATATTCAATTGTTTTTTCTTTGCTTGACCTCACTTCAACAAGGAGAATTTGACTAACCATAAAGTAATTTATTTGGTGGTTGATGTGGAAGATTTAGATAGTGAAATAATAAAGAGTCGAAGATTTTATCTATATTCACAAAATAACACTAATATATAATAATATTTTTTATGAAAATATATCGGTGGATGTCCATTTCTTTTAATCTTACATAGTGTTTAGTTTGATCAAGAACTTTCATTAGTGAATGACCAATGGGGTTATAGTACATATGTATTTGTGCACTAGCTCTATCTAGACAGGTCCATGGTTGACCATGATTTTAGACATTTCAATTTTATTATATTTGTAAATTTTATTATATTTATAATTATTTTTTCGAGTTATATATATAAGTATGTTCGTATATTCATTTTTTAAAATTTTACTTCGATCAACATAATTTATAATTTTAACGAATAAATATCATTTAATCGTTAAAAAAAAATACTGGACCAAATTTGAACTATAAAAAATGGATACTAAGCAATAAATATACTAATTAGTCTTTTGTTGAGTTAAAAAAATGCATTGATTAGACTTAATTACAACGGTATTTATTTCAAAATAAAAATGAGTAATATTATGAAAATATAAAACTTTATAAAAGGTGCATCAACACATTTGACTATTTCACACAAATTAATAAAATATAATAAATAAATAAAAAATAGTTATTTTATTAAATTATCATCATTAATTATTTGTGTATTTTCGTTACCATTCATATAAAATAGAGAACAATAATTTAAGAGTGATCAACATAATATTAATGAAAAATACAATTAAAAATAATAATTAATGATATATTAAAAACAAACAAAAAAGAAAGTCATTCTTTTTAAGATTCTTTTTAAAAATATAACTACTATTACGGAACATAAAAAATAAATTACAGCGGTTCTAACTTAAAGGACTTCCCGTCTCCTTGGGGATATTAGATGAAATAAAATGGAGCTAAATGGAATCATCTTACTTCTCCTTTTGATGCATACAAATAAAAGCTGCATAACAATAATTAAAAAGTGATTGATATAAGCCTCAAAATCTTGATAGTTCAAAACAACTAATAAACCATCTCATGTACATATTGCATTCATCATAAATAGAAATTAAAAAAGCGATGTAAAACTAAAATCTTAATAATTCAAAACAACTAATAATTCATAAGTCTAACTGGTGATAATTGAATTAAAAAACATTTAATGTCAAAGATAAAAACATCTATTCACTCTCCTCTTACATTAACACAAATATTATCCATATTTTCATACTAGTGAGTCATATCTTTCAAAGTTTATTGAATCCTTAAATTCAATGTCCACACATTCTTCTTATGATTCTTCCAAGGCTATATCATTTTGCACTTCAACCACTTGTTGCTTTCCCTTTTTGGATGAAGAACCAATAATTATAGGCTCTTTTTTATTTTAGATGTCACTCAAACAACACTAGTGATAAATACTTATTTTCTCTCTTTAGTTGTTTGCCAAGTATATCTTGCAGACTCTCCAACTCTTGAAGCCCTATAAAAAACTTCCCAATTAAGGACATGCTCATAATTCTCATCCTCAAAGACCCTTTCATTCTCAGCTTCCATTGGTTACATGAGGTCATTTGTGTCACCAAGTGAAATTGGGTCAATTTCATCCTTATAGTTGTATCTTTGTAGTCATGCTTGGTTATATTTGGCATACGCTTAAGTTGTGGAGTTGCTCTAGCATATTCTTTTTCCCATATGCAACGTTAAAATTGCAAAGTTTATTTCCAAACATACCACTAGTAGTTTTATATACATCTCATTGGTCACCACAAAATCATATTCAATAAAAAGGTGGCATGAAAGAGTTATGGGTTTACAAAGTAGTCAACTGCATGCAATAAACGATAAAGTTGACAAGTATGAATAATTTCAAAAACCTCTTTAGATTTGCTTTCATAATAAATATAACTCATGGCTGATTTTTCTCACTATCAACAAGGGCAAAACACCTTAACAAAAGGAGTCATCACCTTAAATGTATGCACTATATTATTCCAAAATGGTGGCATCACTACAATTTTTGTTGTTTCTTTCTCTTTGGCTTCGGTGGACATTTTGTTATTTGTCAAATGATTCGTTTCAAAAAAATTTCTCAGATTTGATTTTTCTCTATGAAAGTCTTTTCATTGAAAGGAAGGAAGTGGCAAATTGAGTTATTGCATGCGTCACTAATTCCCTTTTGTTGGTAAAATACCCCAATAAGCTCAAAGTACTTGAATGATTGTATATTAAGCCAACGTATTGCCCTTTGAACTGTACTTTTTATAAGAAGAAGATTTCCAATGTCATTCAACATCAAATCTATGTAGCAAGCTGCATAAGGAGTTTAATGTAAGTGTGGTCATTTTTCTTCAAGTAACTTTAGTTATTGACATTGTTATAAGTTGAACAACTTTTTCTTCCTCAATCTCATCCACAACCGCGTCAAACAACTTAAATATTTTTGCTTCCGCCTTCACAATGTTGACATGTCAATAGATTTAATGAACATTTTCCCTGCTAGACAATACACCAAAAAGTTGACTATGGATCTACATTTTCTATTTGTCCATCCGTGAGACATATATTGGAGGCATCCAAACCGTCCCTATTGCTCCTGTTGGCCTTTTAACAATTCTTTAGTGTGTCAACTCCTTGTTATCAAGTGTGGCCCAAAACTTCCGACATCAACAAGCATGTCATGAAAGCTTTCCAACTCAACCATAGTTAATGACAAACCAACTGTGTACCAAAACCAAGATATATATGAAGTCGTGCAATGATCTCCTTTTCACATACTTCTCTTATGCTTGATTGCTTCAATTCGTGTTTTTCTTTGAATTGTAGTCGCAGGTTTTTGAAAAGGGTTCAGTTGAGCCCTATGAAGTACATTTTCCAAACCCTTCATCAATAACAACTTCCTCATCACTATCACCACATATAGTCATCAAGATCTAGCATTACCCTTTTTTATTCCCTAAACAAAATAAAACAAAAAAGAGGGTTGAAAAAAAAACGAAAAAAAAAATAACAGAAGAGAAGAAAGAAATTATACAAGGGAAAGATGATTAGTGATGACACTGAAGGAAAAAAACAGAAGAAAGGATGTGAAAGAAAGGAAGAAGAGAAAAATAAAATAAAAAACAGTGGAAGAGTAGAAGAAAGAAACCAAAAGAAACATCTTTGTCACGTCGGAAAGAATTCAACCTGACATTGAAAGCTTACTTTAGATGTGAAGAGGATGGATAAAGGAGGATAAAGAGAAAAGACATGTTTAACTAGGTATACCATAGAAAGTTACACATTCTAGTATCACATGGATTATAAACAATGATTGGCACAACAAAAAATATGAGATTAATCAGCTGAATACTGCTACCAACTACCATATGTCATATCTAAAAGCTACATTTTGCATGTAATTACAATAACACATAGTAAGCAAGACTTTACTCTATGTTAATGCTAGCTGGAAGGCATACTCCAAGATCTGGTTCTTCCACAAAAAACGATTTGCAGTTAACTAGTTTCATGACATATTTAGTTTCAGGGTGGTATTTCTGCTTAGCCTCAACAAAGCCTTTGCCAATAACATTTTCAACCCAATTTTCTACTGCATTTTTCTTGTCTGCTAACCAAGCAGCTGCAAGTATCTGTGCCATTGCCTCATAATCAATTTCTAACTGAAACTCTGAACCGAATGTCCTTTGAAATGTTTTGCTAATGCTTTTTAGTAATTGTTCAGCAAGCTCGTCAAAATTGAATGGCTTGAAAACAACTTTTTCGTCCATTTGATTGAAAATATCACAAAACCAGGGGTCTGATTTTTCTGCTACATTCTCGTGTTCATGATCGTTGTTGTATGTACCCTCTTCTCCCTCTTCAAGAGGCATATTTAAATCCAGACAGCACATTGATTTCTTGGATACCTGTTTTTGCATCTTGCTGCTTGTTCCCTCTTTGAAGTCACTAGTATCAGCCTGCTTTCTTTTATTTGGAAATGATGGTTGGGAAAACCCTTTTATTGGCACAATCTTGACATTTGTACTGCAACTCCTTTTGGCATCCTCTGATGAATCCCCGAGTAATAATTGCAATTGACATCTTTTGGCTTTGAGAATTGTTTCTTCAGAAAACAATTTACCCTCTTCCAAAGCAGAAGAGCCGTTGCTTTTACAGATTGTCGAGGTTAAAAGAAATATTGCGTTGTTGATGCTAATTTCCCTTCCATGTGAGTCTGGAAATTTACCTCTTTTTATTGCCTGCAATAAACTACTCTGCACCAGAAAATCAGCTTTCTCTACATTCTCAAGAAAGATGACAGAATGGGGATTTTTACTCAACTCCCCGGCAATATAGTCCACCACTGTCTTCCTCATAAACGCATCATAACAAACTGATTTTTGGCATTCAAAAACCGAGTTTGATGGGTAAAACCTATCGTGGAAGCCCAGGTCCACAGAGATTATTCTTTCTGAATTTCCAAATATAATCTCTGCAAGAGCCGAAGCAATTTTCTTTTTTCCAATTCTATCTGGTCCGAGGAAAGCAAACCATATGTCTGCTCTACCATGCGAGTCTCTACTCTTACCTTCACCAGATTTACGAAGGAACAAAGTTTGGTTGATATCAAATATGACCTGATCCTGCCAGCCTACCTTTTCAAAGAGAAGTTTATTAAGAGACTTAAAATCCACTGAATCAATTGTTTCTGCCAAGTTTGAAAATGAGCAGGAAGATCTAGCTTGAAATTTTGGGCTAACGGGCTTGCAAGGAATTGCTGTTGATGTATACAAAGTTCCCAGTCCTAAATCTGTGGTGACCGGAGTTAGGGATGAAGATGATTTATGATCAAGCACATTCATATTGGCCATACGTGAAGAGGCAACCGAAGGAGTCTCCCCGTCAATTTGGCTAGTCTCTAAAACTTTCGGCACATGATCAGTTCTGACATTGACACTGACTGTATCAGTATGTAGTGGAATAGGTGATAGCTGTTTTGATGGAAAAGTACCATGCAACTCTTTAGGCATGAAGGAAAATGGACTGGAACATTGGAGTTCATTAAGTGATGGATCTTTACTGCTGCTTTCCTTAAAACTTGAACCATACCGTAAAACCTCAAGCGATGGAACTTGAGACCTTGTTTGATGAAGATGTTGACAAATATCATTCCACTTCTTTTGAAATCCCAATATCTTTTTGTTCAAGCTTGTACTTTCTTCATTAGTCTGCACTGGATGATGGAGTTCATTCTTAAATACATACGCACATAAATTGAACTAATAAAATATTGCAAGTGATGCAAAATATGATCATTGACAGAAAGTTGATTCAAGAAATTCAAATAGTGTAGTAAATATAAACTCAAGAAACAAAATCTTACAGTTCTCCATGAAAAAAATATAGAATTCTCAACATCATTTTATAGGTAAAATATTCTAGAATAACTTACAGATGTTTTATGAGTTAAAAAGAAAATATATGATTTTCTTTTTTTGACAAAAAAATATGATTTTCTTGTGTCCCAATACTAATAGCAAAAAAGTTCTTTCATATGGTATGGCCAAAGCTAATTTATATGGTATGACCAAAGCTATAAAGGCCACTGTACTAGTGGATGTAGAATATGCCATCTAGCTTTAAACTTTTAGAAAGGTCTAATTCATCGAGTTCAGTAAGCACGTTTTTGGTATAAATCTAAATTTGATCATAATAAGCTCATAGGCTCAACAAAAGAATATTCATAGGGAGAAAATAGAAAATAGAAACATTGTAACTTTATCTAGTTTGTTATAAACAAATCATCAAATTACCGCCTTCTTTTATTGCTTAGTCGCCTCTTTTACCTTATTTGGCTCCTGTTAAGTGAATGAGTAACTTAAGAGGGTAGAATAAGTAAGATATAGCTATTGATTCTACTAAAATTAGTTGTTGACATTTAAACTTCATAGATTGTCATACATTTACATGCGTATTCTTTTTTATGACCATATTTACATGCATATGATCACAATCTTAAGTTCTCAACCATTATCCATATCAATGACTAGTCTATAACTACTTACTTTACCCTCTAAAGCGATTTCTCACTTTACGGCCGCCAAATTGTTTTAACCAGTATAGGTAAGCTAGCATAATTGGTATCCTTAAATTGTACAAGTGGATCAGTACGATAATTGCCCCCACATGTTGCATGCATATGCGTATGCATGTGAATGTCACAGAATGCTATCTAACATTTGGTAATCATAACAAACCTTTGCCACATCCAGTCCTCCATGTGTGGCATCAGCAACCTTTTTCAACCAAGGCAAGCTTGTTGAACATAAACTAGATGCTAGAGTAGCAGGATCTACCTTCAAAACATCGGCAACTTCTTCTTCATACTTTTCATTGCATTTATCACAACGAGTAAAAGATGTATTTGAAGAGCTTAAGGGATTTTTGCTTTCAGAAGGTGTAGAAAAGAATCCACCAAAGGGAACAAAGGACCCCATCAAGCTGTAAGCATGAGCATGGAACTGTGAGATCGAATTGAACAGTCAGAAGCTAAAGGGCACACAATGTGAGAGGCTTCAAATTTCAAAGCCTCCTCTACAAAAAATGAAGTATATTCTGGCCAATATAACTAATGAATTTTCTGGCCTCCCAATAAGAGTTTGAAAAAAGCAAACTTTCTAAGAATCCATGCTTAAAAAAATTTGTTCTGAAAATGCTTAGCAAGAAAGGGTGGGTATCTAGAGTGAAAATTATATTCAATTTGTTTGTACTCTTCAGTTTCCTAATAATAAAGTTCTACACATCAAAGTAAGAAAAACTCAAAAGTGTATCTTTCATTATAGAGTCCTATCAAATTGACCTCTGTCCAGCAAATAGTACATCACAGCAAATTGCACGGGACACATTTAATTTTCATATCGAAAAAATAAATAAATTTATCTTACCATCTTCTAAATTTAGGAAACCAAGTAAACATAATACTCAGGTTTGGAATTAAGTGAGGAAGATTAAAGTAGAATGTAAAACGTTTCATAAAAAATTCCACAGCAACCAAAAAACCCTTCTAAAAAAGCAATAGAGGGGAAGACTAACAAGGAGGACAGAAGTCAGAAGAGAGCAATCAAAAATAGCAAAAAACCAGAACATTTGGTTCACAAATCACAACACAGCCAAGTCACAATCAAATTCATTTATTTGTCTATGGCCTCAGTTACCATTGGAAACATGCATTGCCAATTATACAAGATGACACTGAAATATTTTCATATTATTATGTATAATACCAATGTATTCACTTCAACCAAAATCAAGACAAGTAGAAACTACAATCAATAGGAGTCTATCTAGCTCTGACACTTCAGATTGAATACATATCCAATCTGAGACACCAACACTTCAGCTTCAATGTGTGTCCGGTCTCCAACACCATACATTCAATCACTTCCATATTTTCAAATTATTATGCATAGAAAGAAGTAAAACAACAGAAAAACAAAAACCCTAAAGGCTGACCTGGATTTAGAGTAGAATCCTTCCATTGAAGAAGTAGCAGATGTCACAGTAAGCAAATGCAAATCCCAATCATTTTCCACAGATGGAAATAAACTCAAAAATTTAGAATAAGCATCAGAAGTTTCAGCCACACCCATCAACCAAACCTTCCCGCCATAAACCTCCAACAATCTAGTCAACTCCGACACAACAAACTTTACAGCACCATCATTCACACAATCCCCAACAAAAACCTCAATCTCCCCAAACCCAACAACAACACCAGGACCCAAACACTTCTCCACCTCACAACCCAATTCCTTAAACTTCAAACCCATCTTCTCTTCACTCCCACCATGTTTCACAAACTCGATAATCTCTTTATCAACACAAACAATACTTAACCCAGCCATACCAGGAGGAAACAAAGCACCACCTTTACCCTTTTGTAACAACTCAATGAAACTCTTATAAGCACTTTTTGCATAAACACCCAACAACAAAGGGTTTCTCTTTCTATCTTTTTCTTTTACCATAATAACCTCAGCGATTCTTCTTGAAGTCTCATCTATCCCCCCTAAAGGGAAAGTTAAACCGGTTCGACCCGGTTCAAGGTTACAAAGAAAAACCGGCGGGGAAATAGTTCGAGAAGAAAAAAACCGGGAAGAGGATTGAGCCGGTGGTTGAAGCAAAGCGAGTTTAACATCACAACTTCGAAAACCGGCTTCAGTGAAAACGCGATTCACGATTGGATCATCAAGAATCGATAAAACGAAGTGTTTCATTTCAACTTTCAACAAAGACGACGTTGTTCCTTGTTGTTGATTGAAGAGATGGAAGCTTTCCGGATGACGGCGTTGATTTGCTTGCGACCGTTTGATTGCGGCCATGAGAGAATTTGAAATCGGCGGCTCCTCCGTCGCAGTTGATGCTTTTGAAGACGGTAATCGGTCGAGAGATACGCCGACGGAAAGCTCTAACGCTCGGAACTGAAGGCGTTGCGAGAATGATGGCTGTGAGGTTAATCGAACGCTGGTTCGAGCACGGCAGCATGCGTCGCGGAGGGAGGAAGACGGTAACGATAGTAAGGCTGAGACGGCGTGGAGTGATGTTGTTTGCGCGTGGCTGCGACGGCGTGCTACTGTTACTGCGTCGTCTAGTGCACGCGCCGCTTCTTCGGTTAAAAATTGCCTCGCTGTGTTAACCGGCGTCGGCATCGCCGGCAACCATATATATAAATAAATATAAATAAAAAAATAATATCAATCGCCAAAAATAGCAATAATTTAAAAATATTGTTATTATTATGAAATGGACACACCCTGGGAATAAAATAATGGTATTGAAAAATTGATATACAAAGTACCAGGTTTTTTGGGGTTTGGACTTTAGTGAAGAGATGATGATGAATGATTGTTGAAGAAATATAATAAAGGTGTGAGTGAGGGTTTGGGTTTTTTATTTGTTCAAAGAGTTTGGAATAAAATATTTATTGGAGTTATGACTTATGACAACAAGAGGGAGAGTGAGATTTTTGGTTGGTGTTTGTGGTGTTGTTGATCATGGTGGTGGTGATGCTGTTTTTGGGTGATGCTTTTTGAATTTATTATGGTGGTGATGTGGCAGATTAGATTATGATGTTTTTTCTTTTTTTGACATTTTAGTGTATTTTTTTAATTCTTTATGGGGTGGTATTATGGTTGGATGGAAGTTTTGGTGGTGTGGGACCTTTTATTTTATATGGCTATTGATAATCAAACAGATGGCGGGCATTGATTCTTTTAATGATGGAATTGGAAATAAGTGAGTTCTCTATTCCCTTGCCTTTTCTTTGGTACACTTCTCACTACTCTATAGCCTGCCTTTTCAGTTTAGTCTTCTTTTTCTTTTTTCTTTCAAATACAATCTTTCTCTCTAATGATGATGATTCATGACTCACTTTGTATAACTGAGATAGAGTACATAATACATTTACTAAAATATATTAGACTTAATTTTCTCTCTTTAATTTTTTATTTGAAGTTTAATTATATAAATTCAATAATGTTTAAAAGCGAATTTATAAGACAAAAATAAAAAACTGCATAAATTACATGATTAAATATATATATTTTTATTTAATTTTTGTCTATTTGCACTTTTTTATTTTTATTATTTTTCCGTTTGTCTTATATGTCAACTTTTTTTAACAGTCAGTAATAATAGAAAAAATTTAAAAAAAAATTGAACTTACATGATTAAATTTAAAAGAAAACGAATTATAAAGACAAAAATAAAAAAATGTTAAGCAACCAAAGATATACTTAAGTCAATATTTTATCAACTATCGATTGAATCACTAGTATCATTAATGTAAAGTGGAAAATACTCAATTGAAAGTTGTATATGTAGTATTAATTAAATAGTACATTTGAACAAAGTAATTAATGTTACATTAAAAATTAAAAAAAAAATTAATTTAAAACAAATACTTTTTATAAATAAACCACTAATTATGAGATGGAAGAATTATTTTTTATGAGGAAAAAAAATTAAAATATGCTGATGATATTTAGTTGAGTGAATAAAAAAATTGATTCATGAAATTGTAAGTGTTAATTAAACTAGTAGTACTTTGAATTTGCAAATTAACAAATACATCTTTAGAATTATAAAATATCAATTAAAATAGACTCTTTGTAAACTTTTGTAAATAAATATTTTGATGTGACACTATAATTGAATATATAATTATCTACGTTGATCTCACATTAATGTCATCTTTCAGAAGATAATTTGCGATGAAATTTTGTCTTCTCTAATATGAGTTTGTGAACAATTGTGATTGTGCATGTATTAATCATGAACAAATTAGTCTATGAAATTTCATAGTAAAACTAGTTTACATTGTGATGATACTAAAATAAAATCAACGTGGATGAGTCAAATATTCAGTTAACATATCATATTATTGTCTCTAACGATAAAAACTTATGACTATTTTAATTACTATTTTAGAATTCTATAGATATATTTGTCAATTCGCAAAATTTAAGAATTAAGTTAACAGATGTTTACAATTTGAAATATCAATTTGACTATTTAGTTGTTTTTAAGATAACTAATATCTTATGATTCAATGAAAATACATTTGTACATTTCTGGACAAAATTAAACACACACAAGTTTTTTTATTTATTTCATAATATTACAAAAATCCTAGCATAGATAAAGATGATACATTGTTAGTGTAAAGTTATTTTACATGTCCAACCGATCACAATTTGTCAACTCATGAAACATATGATTAACTTTATTTTTTAGTTTTTTATTTGTTGTGTTATTAATATGTGATTGATTGTTAGTGTAAAATAATTTTACACTAACAAAATATAACCTTTAATCTCATAACATTTTGCACTTCAAAACATTCATGTATAACACTTATTATAAAAAGTTTTTTTATAAAAGTTAATTTTTAAAATTTAAATTGATTTCGTCTTAAAATTCGATCAAACTAAAAAAAACTAAAAAATACTTAATGTTCAAAATAAACTAAAAGAGAAAGAACAAGAATGATAGATGAAAACTTTGTATTATTCAATTCTCTAGTATATCTTTACAATATATAGTGTGTCTTATTTATAGGACACGTATATGTAAGTGAATGGTCATCTTAAAGACTACTAGCAATTACTAGACTCACTTGCTAATGGGTTAGGGGAATGTGAACACCAAATAATGGACATCCACTAAGTATATTCATAACACTCTCCATTGGACGTCTATTAAGGATATATCTAATTAAAATCTTACTAAGAAAAATCCTATTGTTTTATTAAAAACTTTATTAGAAACAATTAGGGGGACAAAACCATAGTGAAGGAAAAAAGAGTGCATGACAAATTTATTTCTCTCTGTCATAGAGGCAATTATATCTGACATGGTGAAGACCAATTAATCTTTAGTACCAGTTGCTCAAAAATTTCATGTACATGGTGGTGACTTTGTAGAAAGATTTGCTCTATCTCATTTATTATAATTTTTTTCTTCCAAATTAGTCGTACATGCAATAATATCTTCACATTGAATTGTTGCAATAACCCATTCATAGAAGAAAACCCATATTTTTTTTGTATTTGTAGAATCACACATCTCAATAAAATTGCATTCTTGACTTGCCTCATATAATGATAAAATAACATTATGAGAACTAGACAAATAACCTATATATCTAAAGTAACAAAATATATGTTTCACTTTATTCCAATGTCTTTGGGTGATGAAGAATTGTATATTGTTAATAGAATGCCAACAAATAGTATATCAAAATATGTACAAATAAAAAAGTTCCATATTTTATCAAAATTGAACTAAAATATATAAGGCCAATTAGTTCTTCATCTTTTTATTAGATTTTAAAATCAATCTTTATTCACATCTAATGACCTTGGAACCATTGGAGTATACAACAAATATGACTTGTCCATATAAAACTATATTAGTAATTTTGCTAGATAAGTTTCATCATTTTCTCAAATAATACTATATCAAAACAAATATTTTTCATTTGTATATTTTTATCTCATATTTTTTCTTTAATCAAATTGATTTAGAAGTTCTTTAGGGATTCTGATAATATTTATATCAAATTAATTTTCAAATATTTTATTAAAATTGGATAAACAATATCATTCTTATATCCTTCATTTGATAATATTCAATAAGAATAGTATACAACATGCATTTAGATCGTTGAGAGCATAAAAAAAATTTATGCTCTTTTATTAGATAATCACTTCAAGAGTCCAAATTGTACATCTCACAAAAATTAAATCATCAAAGGATTTTCATATAATAATCATTAACAAGTAATCGATACAAATATATTTTAATACATCTTTCATATGTAAATTAAGCCTATCATGTACTACTAAACTTAATCAAATGGAAAAGTTTTTGAATTCTCATCATTCTCATTTTCTTTTCGCGCAAAAAATCAGTCGTAGCTAATTAGCTTCATATCTTCGTACATACGGACTACAAGTCCAAAAATCTTTCATTTTGCTAAACAAGTTTAATTCCACTTGAAATATACCATTCGTTTTGCAAAAAGTTTTTCATATCCTCACTCATGCAATCTTTTTTTTTAACTCCTTTCTTTATTTGAGGATTTTTATCTTTGAAACTGATAAATATATCATACTTCATACATGGGTACTTATTTGCAATGATACATTGTCCAAAGGGACTTCAATTATTGGAGCAATAACAATTGATAATTGGTTTTTTCAAACTTTACAAATGAGTTATCTTTTGAATTTTTAGTTCACACTAGTTTGTATGAGGATCAAGATGAAATAATATACTTCAATTATCATTTTTAGCTGCTTATTTCTTCCCCCTAATATTAATAATATTAATTCATCAAATTATAATCAACAAACTCATTTGAAAACAAGTCTTCAATTTGTTGACTCAATATACACTATCACAAATAGAGATTTCATATCCAATATGCATTCCTAATATTCATTTACATCTCATCTTAGTATATTATATTCGATCAAATGAAATATACACAACACATTCAAAAAAATATTTTAGATGGGAATATTAGATTATTAACCCAAAGTTGATAATAAATTAAGGGAATGACTTATATGTAGTAACTCGTTGGCTTGATATGAACATTATCTCGATTACATGTTCCCAAGTAAAAGTTGTAAGGTACAATCTCATAAGTGTTGATCTTAAAATCAACATTAAACGTCTAATGAATGGTTCTTCAATGCCATTTTTTTGTATGAACATATGCTATATGAAGTTCAATATCAATTTCAATGCAATACTTATGAGAAAAATGATCTCAAGTCAAATTAGTTGACACAAAAATCTCACAAACTTTTAGTTGTAAGTTGACAACAAACATATTTCAATTTATTGAGTCACAAATACTACCTCATATATATTCTATAAGTGGAAGAGACTCATTCATTTAAATTGTCAACTTTTTTTGGTAACTTGTAATACACAATAATTATTTAATTGATGATTTTTTGGTTCTTCAACATATATTTATATATATTTGTAATTACTTTTTGCATCATAATAGATCTAAAATTACTCAATCGATTTTGCCAATAACAAATTTAATAATATACGTAAATTTTAAGTTTACAATTTATGTGTTTCAATTATTCTGATCCATTTGAATCAATAATTACCAATCATAATTTATAAAGACATTCATACAAATAAAATCATATAATAGATATTCTAAATATTTGATTTACCTTTTGAACTATTACATGCATATATCAAAGACAACATTTTGCATATAAATAAATAAAACACAAAATTA
>JBBPBS010000361.1:2552657-2584151 GCA_037974835.1 Cicer judaicum
ACAAAATGATAGTTTAAAATAATTAGATTAAAAAGATTTAAAGAAATTGCTCATATACTATTACTCATTGCTTAAATATAAAATTTATGATACAAATATCCAGTTTGTAATTTTTAGTAAAAATTTGTCCTAAAACTAACAAGTATTACCAATATCATTTTGTATAAGACAACAAGAGACATAATAATAAAAGTAAATGGTATAAGTTTTCTTATTATTTCTTCTTATAAATTATTTTCTTAGAATTTTAAGTTTCTTTTTTAATCTTAGAATAGATAGTAAATATCAATATAATTAATTCACACAACTGTAAAGTACGTATTCGAATTTAGAACATGCCATTCAACTTAACAATATAGTTGTATTTAAATTTAAAGACTATAAAATTAAAAGAAGTTAAACTTCTTAATAATGTATGTAATTTACTACATTGTTATATTAAAAAATAAATCAAGAAAATAAAACCATAGAACAACTTTTTTTAGGAATTAGTCAACTATATCTTTATGTTTTTTTCTTTACAATTTCTTACAATACAATAATGTTTCTATATAAAACTCCATACATAATAAATAAGGAGATAAATTATACGTTCAGAAATTAAGTATAACCACAATATATATGAATATATGAGTTAATATAATATTATACAAATAACAATTTATTTTACCACTTTTATGAATAAAAAAATCATAATCACACTCTATCATAAAAAATAAAAAGAGATCATAATTACAAATCATTATTATGCAACTTTTTTTAAGAGAACCGTGTTAATAATATGTTAAAAATAAACTAAAAGAGTAAATATATATATATATATATATATAAATAAGATTCTTGTATTAGTCTATCCTTTTGTATTATCTTTATAATACATAATAAATCTTATTTATATGACATATAGATAAATATATAAATAAGTAAATAACCATCTTAAAAGATCAGTACGACCAATTACTAGACCTACTTACTAATAGGTTAGAGTAATGTGAAGCTAAAAAAAAATGAATATCCAAGTATATTCATAACATTTAAGAATTTAACTTTTTTTATCACTTAAGAATTTAACCTTATTTTAAAGCATATATTTGTCATTGCTTGTCTCGGTGGTTGAGCTTGAGAGGACATATATGCCCTACCCACTTAGATAAGTTAAAAATATCACTATTTAGCTTTCGAGTCTACAGTGACCTTTTGTTCTTTGTGTACCTCCGGTTTCATTTTTTTTTTTCTACAAATAATCCCTGAAAAATAAAAATTTGATTTTAAGTTTTGTAAAAATAAAATTAATTTAAGTTTTTATAAAATATAAACATTTTTATTTAAGTCTTTACCGTTGTATTTTTGTTAATTTTTTTAACATTTGAATAATTAACATTTTTAAATTTAAATATGCATTTAATTTCTATAAAATAGATTGAATCTCTGTCGTTAAAGAATTTTATTTTAGTTTTTATAAAATATACAAGAAATTTTTTTTACAGAAAATAAAACAATCTTTTTTATTTTGTAAGGACAATATCAAATTTTGTGTATTTTGTAAAGAATTAAATTAATGTTATTAATTAATTAATTAATGTTATTAATTAATGTTCTTTTTTTAAAAATAGTCAATGTTAATAATTGGCTATTAATAATTTGTTAAAGAAAAAAGTTGAATTAATCGTCTTGTTATCACTCAAATTCTTAAAATCACTAAACTACTTTACCACTCTGATTTATCTTTTGTTATTATTCACTAAATTTAAATTTTTTAAATTATATATTATTAATATAATAGGGAAGACTACTTCTAATTTATAAAAAAACAGAAACTGAAATAAAAAAATAAAAAAATAAAAAGCATTTTTTAGGAGAATTACTTTAATCTCAAGTTGGATTCTAAAGACTAAAGGAAGCTAATCTATTCTTCTCAAAGATTAAATGTAGGTTTTTTCTTAGAGATAAAATTGGGTTTCATTTATTTTTTTAATATCAAAATGAATATTTTTTAAAAGAAAAATAAATATTCACTATTAATATAACAATCAAATAAAAAGAAAAGGATACAAGAATTGAAGATAAAATGTATGGTTTAGACAGCATGGTCCATGTAATAAATCTTCCACAAGTGGATTGTGGACCTTATTAGGAGTTAATTTGATGTATATCGCTAATTAGTCGTAAAAGTCTCACTTGGGAGTCATTAAGTTGTAATTGATCCTATCCAAAACACACATTGAGTTTGGAATAAATAAATGTAACATTTTACCTAACAAGTGGTATCAGGCCCAACCCCAACTATGTGAGCAAAAAACCAAAACTGCCCCTTTTTCTTGTGCAAATTAGTTATACATGTTTGAAAGTTTGTTACAATTCCTCGTTCAATCTGTCCTTCTTACCGAGCTTCTTTCATGGCAGAATCAAACAACTTCATGCAACCATCTATCCACAAAATTTGATGGGTATTATGATTATTGGGCGTTTGGTCTATAGAATATTGGGTCTCGTGGAGAATGGTGTCACTATTGCTCCTTTTAGGGCTACGTTGGAGCAACAAAAACTAACTAATTATAGTAAGTGCATATTTCGTATTACAATAGATTTATCGTCATTACAACAAACCATATAGTTTTATAACAATCATGATTACTCTCACCTAACATCAAACAAAAACTAAATAGTATGGTTGGAATTTGATCAACTTTTTTAGGTGTTATCTGATAATTTTCTCTAAACAGTGTACTAGTTAGAGGAGAAGTTGTAAAACAAAGCGAATGAGATCGCACTATCCGAAGAGGTTGTGGGAAGCATTGACAAGGAGGAAGAGTTTGACATCAAATGAAGTGAGTTGATGGATTGAATGGAGAGTTTGTTCTAAAGAATGGGAGTGTAGCATTTATGGAGTGCTAATGGATGGTTATTAGAAAATATGGAGGTTTCATTTTAGTTAGATAAAAGAAAATTGTGAAAGTCATTTGATAAAAATATTAATGTAAAATAGATAAGAGAAAGAAATGCACATAAATATTTTTATATTAGTTCAAATTAAACAGATGCTATATGTAATTCCTTTCTCAAAAAGATGTTTTGTCTTCTTCACTTAAAAAATATAATCCACTATTAATGGATGATATACAAGTATTATTAACTCAACTTATTTAAACTTTGAGGATTCTTAAGTCAACCTCTTCACTAGACACTCCAAATTTTAAGTACTTTTCACTTCGCCTCTCCAAACATTATTCTCAACTCTTTAAAATGACTTATTCACTATAAGCCTTTCAAGAAATTACATCAAACCATTAACGAGAAAATTATAAAGGACTCAATCTAACACACAGTTTAAGATAAAATTCTTTAAAGAGATGATTTACAAAGTATTTTCCTAAAATCAACCCAAGTATTTCACTAGTCATATCACTTATGATAATGAACATCAAATGTTCTCTTTTTCTTTTAACTTTTTTTTTTTATTTTTTAATTTTTATTTTTATCTTTTTGGTTTACTTATTAAAGTTACTTAGACACTTCAACAACCATTAAAAGAATAAATTGTTTTCTTAGATTTGTTATCATCGAAATGTAATATTGTTATTGAACCAATATAATTCTTACAATGGAATATGTAACTCAATGTAATATTGTTGTAGTTAAAATTTGAGTGATTGATTTTATATTGATTAGTAATGAATCAAAGAAATGATATATAAAAGAGACAATTCAATATCAATTTTTTTTTTTTTACTGTCTAACCATTTGTTTATTGTTGCTTTGAGTGTTATTTTAGACTCTCCAACAAATATTAACCCTATAATAGAAGACCTAAGATACCTCACATAGATGCACACAAATAAAATGATATAAACTTCCATCTCTTTAATTGATTGTATTTTAATTTTTCTCTAATTTTTTATGCTTTATGTTGATGTTGTTTCAGTCCATTCCACAACTAAATATAAATTTCTTTTTTTAAAAAAATAATAATATAATCTTATTGCAATTTTGGTGTTTTATTATTTTTTTCTTATGAAAGGAACGTTGTGTGAACACTGACTAATGTCTGGATGGTCGAGATCATTTACATTAATTTTATAACTGTATTAATTTAAATCGTCAAAACTTTAATGAACGTTCGAGATGCAAAATGACGTGAAAACTGAATATTTCTCAATTGTAAACGATTGCGGTCCAACTTAGGGTGAATTAATTTCATAGTGATAGATACTCTTATTTGAAGAAAAAAACTGTGTTTCGAACACAATAACCATTCTCCAATCTCAAACACAAAAAGCATTGTATTACATTTTTTAGGCTAGACAAGAGAAAAGCTATTCAAGACAATGTTGTCTTCTTTATATGCCATTCTTGTATATATGTACTAACTAGGCTCCAGTGCCTCCTAATTCAAAATTCTAAGTTATTAGACATGTTTCGATTCTCTTGTGAAAAAAACGTAATCATAGGTACATAAAATTTATTGATACGTCTGAGCAATTTCTGGTACAATTATTTCTGAATCTAAAATTTATTTTAATTTGAAATCATGATTTGTAAGATTAATCTTCAAATGTTATTTTAAATTTTAAATTTATTATTTTCACCTCCTCAGAACCGAGTGCACACCAAGTCTTTGTTCCTACTTATTTACCAAATTATCTTCACATATATAAAAAGTTAAAAACTAAGGAAATCTTAAATTACATAAAGAAAACTTTATTTTATAGACACTCACATCATAGGTACAAAAACACAATTTAGTGAATTTACCCTTAATTTTAATAAGCTCCTGATTTGTCATAATATACATACATGTTTCCTTTGGTAAAATCAAGTTATAAACTAATTAATAGTTAGAAAAATTGACTGATAATTGAAAAATTGACTGATAACTTATAGTTAAAAAATTAATTAAAATTAAAGTATTTAGTAAATTTAATTTTTAACAATATAAAATAACATAAAAAGATATAATTATTTAATTTAAAATAATCAAAATTATGATATAAAATGACAATTATTTCATTTAATTTTTTTTACATCATTTAATTTTTTTTATTATAATACTAATATAAATTTGAAAAGTTCTTTAAAAGTTTATCAAGTTAAATAATAATCGTAAAAACAATGCAATTTATTTACTGTTTATAATTTGACATAAAAAATAAATTTAACTTTACCACAGATAAATTAGAAGATGAAGTAATAATAATAATAAATATGACAATGCATATCTTAATCCATTTCTTGTAAGATTAATAACATAATTTTTTTAAATTATTTTGATAATAAATTAAATAAACCGAGGATTGTTCAAATAAAGGTATAATAAAAATAAAATAATAAAATTATAAATAAAAAAAATAAAAATATTATAACTTTAAACAGTACTTAAAATAACATATCAAAATAAATTATAAATTCATATAAAAAATTTATTTACCAAACACATATTTTTATAGTCCAACAAACTTATAAGTTAATTTAATACACCTCGCCATTCGACCAAGACATGTTGACGAGAAAGCATAGGACGGGCTTCTTTGAAGTTGCCCTCGGGCCTCAGGGGACAATATAGTAGAAGTAAATGAAGATGCTTAGAAGGAAATAATTCTCTAAATTCATAATTTTATTTGAATTCTATCAATATAAAATCTCTACCTTCCAAACTCTTGTTTCCGTTTTTTTTATATTTGATTTACTTATATTCTGAAAAAAATTTATAAGTAAAATGATTAAAATGCTCTTATTAAAACTAAAAAATTACAAGAAAACCTTCCTCTCTCTTCCCGCCTTCCCCTTCCTTTGTCTCAGTTTTTGCTTACAAGTTACAGCCTTCTTCCCTCCTTCCTCCAGAATCAGATTTACGAATCACAACAACCACTGCCTCTGCCAGATCACGAATTGCTCCTCTGCTCGCTGCGGGCCAGCAGCCGCCTCTGTCTGAATGCCTTCGTGGCCGTCGCTCTCGCCTCTCTGTTCGCCGCAACTTCATCTGTCTGCAGATGGCATTGCTGCTTTGTTCAAAAGGTTCGAATTTCGATTTGTTAGTGCTGATTTTTGTTAGTTAATTTTGATTTGGATTTCTATTAGTTCGAATCGTCGCTCCTCTATTAGTTAATTCGTTTTGATTTCAATTTTTCTTAGTTCGTCGCTCGTGTGTTAGTTTTGAGTTCTCCATTTTGTTGAGTTTTATCTATCATAAGAATTTAACTTATATGGCAGTACCTGATATTTTTGTGGAATTCTACTTTTTGCTTACGTTGTTCAGCTAGCATGAAATTTAAAGCTTATTTTGTTAATGTTGAGTTTGAAGCTTTGATTTGGAGTTTCAATTAGACATTAGTGCTGATTTTTGTTTAGAGTTTTTGTGTTGCACATAAAGTGTTTGATTTTATGTCCATATAATATAAGATGTTTTAGTTTTTTTTTGTTGCACATAAGATGTTTTAGTTTTTTTTTGTTGCACATAAGATGTTTGATTTTATGTTCATATAAAGTGTTCTAGTTTTTTTTACTGCATATAAGATGTTTGAGTTTTATTGCATTTTTGTTTGAGTTTTTTGTCCATATAAAATGTTTTAGTTTTGTTGTTGCATATAAGATGTTTTATATTTTCTAAATTATTTGATACTTCACTTTATATTTATTACAACTTAATTTTTTATTATATAATATTATTTATATATTTAATTTATATATTATATTTTTATTTGGGCCACTTAAAATTTTTTAGTCAAGTTGTTTACCTTATGTTTTTACCTACCTAAGATATACCCATCCTTTGTGGTCTAATACTAGTCTAGTTATTCCTATGGTGATTTATCATAGTTTCTTTTAACTTGTTGACAATTTTGATAACCACTATTATCACTAGGAAACTCCTACATGTGTTTAAGAAGATTGACTAATACTATAGTTACGGTTTCCATGCAACACACCCATCTAGGGTCACTCAAAGTCCAATTGAAGGGACTAATATCTACACCCACCAATACCTAATGTTAAGGTATAATGCCTATTTAATTTTACACCACTATTGATTTGGTCATGATTAATTGTTCATTGGTTGCATCTCATAAAGGTGATTAATCCATCTAACTCTTTTAACCAAATAGTCCGAGCACTAAAATAAAATTCATCTAAACTCTTGGTCTTCTAAGATGATTAATGGTGTAGGCTTAAGCATAATCATGCCAGTCATGCACAATTGGCTTCCAATTCTACTAAAGTTAATTTTGTTTTGCTACTTTGATAGCTTACATAACTCTCATCACACAACTATTGTGTTGATTGACCCTAAAAGACAATCAACCTTAGTTTTTTCTTCCCGACTACTCCTCTAAAGGGTTACCAACTCTCATACATTTTTACTCTTAAGAATACTTGTTGCCCTACCCATCCACCACCAAGCACATAAAACAACACACAACACAATGATATGTGTGTGAGACATATATCTAGGTATTTGAGTGCGAAAAATCAACCATCCTCTAGCTTGCGTGTTACGAATTACAACCATCTTAATTATTTCTTTTGAGATTAGGGTTATTCCTTCCACCATGACCCTATCCTTTACACCTGAAAGTCACGAGTGAAAACTTGCAACATTTCATACACATGATAATCTTTGGAGGTCCTTTATTATTTATACTAAGAAGTGAAATAGTCTTGTCAATCACAATCTCATAGTTGTCATCATGATCTCAATAACATTGATGTGGAATGGAAAATGCTCTTAGTGATCTGGAACATTTGGTTCCTCTCAGTCCTATGATCAACACGACTAAGTGGTATGACTTTCAATGACCAACAAAGACAAATGAAACGATTTTTCGTTTGCATGTTTTGATGAAAATCTTATTATTGAGCATACCAAACTTTTAGTATGGAGATGGATCAAATTGCATGTAAAAGAACTTTGTTATGAGTATAACCAGTGGTGCTCCCAATCCTTAGAGTGTATTGGTATTGCTTGTGGTTAATTGTTTTACTTCTAGTTTGAGTAATTTAGTTTGTATTCATGCATTGTTTTGGTTATACCGTAGAAACATTGTAAATACTGTAGAAACCTTTGACAAGCATAACTTCATTTTAATTGACACCTTTGTGGTGCATGATTATGTTTAACTTTGGGGAGAAAACAGGAAGAGAGGGGAAAGGGTGGTTGGGGTTTACTATTTGTGTCATGCATTGTTTGGTTCAGCTGTCTTATCTCAAGTTTTTTTATTTGGCTTTATACAATTACTCTATCATAACAAATCATACATGTGTAAATATATTCTCGCCGTACCTGTTCTGTTCATAAGTTAGTGTAATATTTAGATTAATTATTTTTTCATGTTAACTGTAGATTATTTTGCAATTAGTCATCATATTCAAGGCAGATTTGTATTGTCATTATTATTTTAGAACTATGTTCAATGGAAATTCATGATTTTTGGTTGCTTTTGCAGCAATTGCTCGTACTGTGGGACATCTATCGAAGAGTGCTGAGGTGATGAAGCTTGTCAATAACCTCATGAAGGCTCCTGAAATGGCTGTGGCTATGCAAGAGTTTAGCAAAGAAATGACAAAAGTATGCCTGCAATACTCCATTTCTCCTGTTATTGGCAATTATTGATCGTGGAAAATAGCGGTTTATTCAAATTTCGCTATGCTACAGTGCTATAGTGCAGCTAATTAACAACACTTTATACTAAATAATGAAAATAATAGCGATTTATTTAAATTCTTGCATTGTTTTGATCACACCGTAGAAACATTGTAAATAATGAATTCCATGAACTTTCAAAGCTTTGAAGTAAAGTTATTTAAAAGGACCATTTGAAGTAAAGTTATTTAAAAGGACCATGAAAAGTCGTTGTAAAAAGAGGGTTTTAATAGTGTTGTGTGCTTTTTATTGAAATACTTCTTATTTGTTTATAGTGTAGTTTGTAGATGAATGAAAAATCTGTGTTGTCAACCAACTTTATGCATAAAATTGGTTTCTTTTAAGTATATGTTTAACTATAAAAATGATATATGTTATATATGGTCCTTATAATATTGACAAGACTTTTGAATGTTGTCATTATAGATAATGCATAAAATATAAATTATCTGTAACAAAATAAATATATCAAAGAGGAGAAATTTTATAATGTACAAATTTTGGTACAAAATTTAAAAGTAAATAGATGAAAAAAAAAAAGAAACCAAAAAACTAAAGTAGGTGCTTTTCATTGTTCCTTTGGAGTTCGTAATTTTATAAAAATAAATAAATAAATGAATTGCTTCAAATATAGAAAAATAGATCAAATAAGGATAAGAAAATTTAAAAAGTTTAATAAAATATCAAATAATGAAGAAGAAAAAAACTCTTCACCAGAATGATAGATGTGAACACTACATAGCAAAAGTATGTAATTTACGAATGTAAATTGGAGCTTGAACTAAATAATTTATCTCTTCCAAAATTTAAACCAAGAAAAAACGTAGGTTTTCAATTTGTTGGGTTCTTTAAACAGATAATTTTAAAATATTATAATTTTTATTCTATCATTTATTAGTATAATTAAATCTAATCTAAATCACACACTTTTAGTAAGGAATATTATTTATTTTAAATTTTAATACCTAGTCATGGAAAGGATGGAAGTCAATTAAATGTGTAATATTAGTTTAAAAAATTAAAACGGCAATAAAGTATTTATTGTATAATTATTATTTTATTTTATCATTTATGAAAATTAGAGTACTTGTTAGAGGATGCTCTGTAGGCAATTTTTTAAAAATGAAAGTGGAGATATTTTGCATTTAATAATTTGCTTGTAGGAAAACTCATTTAAATCTAAATTAGATTTAGATACATATTTAGAATAACTATTTTGGTTTCATTCCATATTAATTCTCTTTGGTTTCAATTTTTAATTTCGTTTTTCAAATTCCAGTTTTCTTAGGTTATGTAAAATATTTAATATTACTATTTTTAATATGAGAAAATATGGATTACATTTAAAGTTTTAAAAGTATATTATGGTGATTTTTTATTAATAAAATATATTTCAGTTACAAATATTGAGAGTGTGCCATGTTGGCAATGTATGTCTAGAATTTGTGCAATTATTATAAGACTCTTTTTGGTAAACATTCAATTATTTATAGTAATAGATTTATAGAGAAAAAGAAAATAACTTTATTTGGTTAGAATTTTTTACTGTCTCTTTTATTTTCTTTTATTTTTTAATTTAATTTTTGATAAATATTAACAAATATTCTTCTAATTATATTTGTTGTTGATTAAAATATAGAAATTTATCATTGAAAATGTATGGGAATTTGTATATTTAAAATTTGTTTTCAATACATTTTTTTTTAACTCTTCAATAAGTGTTTTTAGAAAACTTATTAGTAAAATTTTATTATTAATGAAAAATTAATTAGATATATTTTTAATCATTATAAAATTTTAATATTTTGTTTATAATTTATGTAAAAAAATAATTTTGTACGGATTAAAAGTAATATTTAGTACATATAAATAAAATATTAATAATTTATAAAAAAGAATAAATACCACTAAAAATTAATCTAATAATATTAAAATTTAAATTTATTAACACAACAATATTAAAAAAATAAAACGTAAAAATACGGTAAATTTTATTTAGAAAAAAAAAAAATTGAAAATAAGGTAAAAAGTACAATATCTGATGAAGGGGCAAGGGATTGAAGGTGGGTGGGTTATCTTTGTAAGGTTTTTTGACTACCAAAATCGAATAATCATTCTTCCACTAATATATTGCTTCACTAGGATCTAATCTTCATGTATTTAAACCAAAAATAATTTACTTTCTATCAATCTTTTTTGGATAGCGTTCATTCATTCCGATCCCAATTTTTTTTTGTATATATAAACTTTTGGGGTGTGGGATCAGTGTAAATGGAGAAGGTGATAAACATTCTGAAACCGAAGCCAAATCCTCAACAGTTGTTAAGAGATTGGCAACGAAGGCTTCGCCAAGAGTGTCGAAACATTGAACGCCAAATTCGCGGTAATTCCCTCTTTCTTAAAACCCTAATTCATTGATTTTTTTTCTTTTTCTCATTGTATTTGTGCTTATGATTGATTTTTTGTTTGTTTGTGTTGTTCAATTTAGATATTCAGAGAGAGGAAAAAAATGTTCAGAAAGCTATTAGAGAAGCTGCAAAGAGGAATGACATTGGCTCCGCAAAGGTTTTTTATTTTTTATAATTATTTTGAGATCTGTGAGTATGTTTCTCTGCTATTGATCCACCCTTTTTAGTGCTAGTAAAAATTGTATTTTGGGTAGTTTCATGCAATATTGTTTCTTATAGAAGACTTGAATCCGATATTTTACTGTAAGAAAAATCAAGTTTCTTGGCTTTTGAATCAACAGGTGTTGGTTTCATTGTATTATCTTCATGTTAAATGGAAGGTAGAAGTGGATGATGGTGTAGTTATAAGTTTTTATAGTCTATGCCATACATATTACTACTATGTTAGGACTTAGGAATGGTCATGGACTCGTAGTAGTCAACAAACCAATGGTGAAGCACGTTTTTTTTTTCTTTTGAGATTTTAAGTTTAGATAGTATAAAATTGGTATTTTTGGAAAAAATATAATAAAAAATAAACAAAATCCCTTTATTATGATATTTGTTCAATTTTCAGGCACTAGCTACGGAACTTGTGAGATCCAGGAAAACAGTAAACCGTCTTCATGAAAATAAGGCGCAATTGAATTCGATATCAATGCATCTTGGAGAAAGTGTGGGTAGGCTTTGCTATGTGTTATTTGCCTTAATTTTTCCACTTAATCAAAAACTGTCTGAGTTAGTTACTTGTAATTCATACCAGTTGTATGATAGTTGATGCTTAATTGAAGATATTTATTTTTCTTTAACCCCTATTGTTACCTTAGTTGATTTGGTAAATTTGTCAACAATATTAAATATGTTGATAAAATGTTGTTATGGAGAAAAAGTTAAACTGAGACATTCTGTTGATTCTATGTATAGTTATTTGAGGTAGGGGGAAGAGCTGATTGTGATGTCCATATGGCATGCAATACATGGGACAGTCTAAATTTTTTATTCTGATGAATTTAGGCATTTAGCTCGGCTCATAAGCACAGCTTATATGGGCTTATCTATTAGCATAAGGGCTTATCCAAGTGTTTGGATGAGCTTATGACAATAGCTTATATTGGCTTATAAGCTGTTGGTAGCCAATTTTTATAAGCTTTAGAGAGTAGCTTATCAAGGAGTTAGTATGGAGCTTATAGATCAGTAATGCGGAATAACATCAGAACCTGTGTTCGATTCTCTTTTGCCCTAACATTTTTATTATTTAAGTTGCTCAACAACCTTGAAGGCACACATTTGTCCTACATATACCCAATCTCCCCCATCTCTCCCATCTCATGTCTTTTAGTTTCCTTCACAGTTTCTTATCTGTAAGTAAAAACGAAACTGTGATGAAAATACATACCCACAAACGATATTTTGGAAGTCTTCAAAATCCATGCCTCACCTTCTTCATAGTTTTCCAAATGTTCTCCACCCCCAGGTGCTTTCCTATGTAGATGAAACTATGTTTTGTTTACTTTTTCTTCATCATATTTTTGGGAGTTATTCTATTATAATTTAAATACTGCCAATACAAATAGTTGTACATCATGTTCTTTGGTTTTTTGAGCAGCACTTTGATTTCTATGTACACATGAGCAGAACCTTTACCTCTAGGAATTGTTTAGTAGACAAGCATAATTGTTTTGGTTTAGATGGAAACTATAATGCATAAGCGCTTAAGTTGTTGTTTATCCAAACGGGTCCTTAGTGTTAACTCGGGTAGGAAGTCTAGAATTTTACAAGCATGACTGAACATGAGTAGCTGGTACGAAACCTTTGACAAGCATAACTTCATTTTAATTGATACCTTTGTGGTGCACGATTATGTTTAACTTTGGGGAGAAAACAGGAAGAGAGGGGAAAGGGTGGTTGGGGTTTACTATTTGTGTCATGCATTGTTTGGTTCAGCTGTCTTATCTCAAGTTTTTTTATTTGGCTTTATACAATTACTCTATCATAACAAATCATACATGTGTAAATATATTCTCGCCGTACCTGTTCTGTTCATAAGTTAGTGTAATATTTAGATTAATTATTTTTTCATGTTAACTGTAGATTATTTTGCAATTAGTCATCATATTCAAGGCAGATTTGTATTGTCATTATTATTTTAGAACTATGTTCAATGGAAATTCATGATTTTTGGTTGCTTTTGCAGCAATTGCTCGTACTGTGGGACATCTATCGAAGAGTGCTGAGGTGATGAAGCTTGTCAATAACCTCATGAAGGCTCCTGAAATGGCTGTGGCTATGCAAGAGTTTAGCAAAGAAATGACAAAGGTATGCCTGCAATACTCCATTTCTCCTGTTATTGGCAATTATTGATAGTGGAAAATAGCGGTTTATTCAAATTTCACTACGCTACAGTGCTATAGTGCAGCTAGTTAACAACACTTTATACTAAATAGTGAAAATAATAGCGATTTATTTAAATTCTGCTATGCTATAGCGCCACAATTTGACAACATTGATTTCTCTTTCTCCCCTCCCATAGAATATAATCACATGGTAGTCATTGGTAATGTCTTCTGTTTTCAGGCAGGCGTTATTGAAGAGATAGTAAATGATGCTGTTGACTCGGCATTAGATTCCGAGGACATAGAAGATGAGATAGAAGAAGAAGTTGATAAAGTCTTAACTGCCATAGCGGGTGAGACAGCCGCACAACTTCCTGAAGCCGTGAAGAAACCAAAGGTGAAACAACCTGCTCAAAGTGTTAGAGCTGCAGAGGAGGTATGTGCGATTCAATAACCTGGTAACAAACATGGCTCTTTTAGTGTCTTTCTGAGTTACACTAATTATGGAATGCATTATTGTTTGTAGGAAGAGGCTATAGCCGAGGGCGTCGATGATGAGGAGGAAATGGAAGAAATAAGGGCAAGACTTGCTAAAGTTAGGTCATAAAAAGTTTATACTTTCTAGTCTTACAATGCAGCCTCTACATTGTACCCTGATGATATAAGAGATGTTGACATCTTTGTATCCCATTTGTCATATTTGTATTGGAAAAGATGACTAATATTACCAATGGCAACATAGTTCATATGTAAATTACACGAGATTCTTGGAAGTGTATCAAGCTATATATTTTTAAGTTTATTAGATTAAGCACAATACTAACTTCATCCATGGTTGAGGATCTGTGGTAGAGATAACAACTCACATATAAACAGTCTCAAGTTGAATATGGTGTTTGAAATAGTTTATTTTGTTAAGTGACTATTATAAACAAAAAAACTACTTTTGCTGATATTAAGAAAATTAGTTGTGAAATTAGTTTTAGAATTCATGTAAAATGTAATTTAAATTTACTAAATTTTTATTTTAAATGTTGAACTTTTAACTATCGATATTAAATGTTATTATTAAAGTAAAAATATTAAGAATACTAACATTAAATGATTGGAGGGTGTAACACATAAATTATACAAAAACTCACTCAATCCAAACATGTACATAGCCAATGTCATTCCTCTTTGCAGCTTCTCTAATAGCTTTCTGAACATTTTTTTCCTCTCTCCGAATATCTAAATTGAACAACACAAAAAAAAGAAAATTCAATCATAAGCACAAATACAATGAGAAAAAAAAACAATGAATTAGGGTTTTAAGAAAGAGGGAATTACCGCGAATTTGGCGTTCAATGTTTCGACACTCTTGGCGAAGCCCGTTGCCAATCTCTTAACTTTTGAGGATTTAGCTTCAATTTCAAAATGTTCATCGCCTTCTCTATATATACAAAAAAAAAAAAAAAATTGGGATTGGAATGAATGGACGCTACCCAAAAAAGATCGATAGAAAGTAAATTATTTTTGGTTAAATAAATGAAGATTAGATCCTAGTGAAGCAATATATTAGTGGACAAATGATTATTCGATTTTGGTAGTAAAAAAACCTTACAAAGAAAACCCATCCAATGCTAGTCTGTTGATATATAAAAAATTATCTGGCTGATTCTAGTGTTCCATTATTCCATATACGATTTGGCTGATTTTAGTTTGTTGATATATTCTTTACTGTTTAATGAATTGTTGTTTGTTATTAAGAACAAATAGAATGTTGAGAGCTATAAAAACTTAAAAAGTTAAAAATTGTAATCCTCTGTGAGCTAGGATCCACAAGAAATGAATCTAAAATTGCAGAGAAAAAACAAAATTAAGTATTAAATACCAAAATCAAAATCAAATTTTGAACAGAGCGTATGAGAAGTATGGAGAAAAAACATATCCAAAATCAGCAAGAGGCTCAAAAGCTCGCTTAATCATCATTGTTTAGCCCTGTAAAATTTAATTATGTTTTTTTAACTATATATCAGAATCTACATGGTACGGGAAAATATTACATTAATTGAAGTACCTGATTCCAACTACCTTCTCAAAATCGTCATCAAAAGTACGGGAAAGAAATTTTTTAAAATTGAAATGAAATTGCTTCCTATTAAAATATTTGCCTGCAATTTAAGTTTAGGGACAATGAATTTGTTTTTGGTGCCCCAATTTGTTTCATAATTAAATTGCATCAGAATGAAGCTAGCTTACTACAATGAACCCATTTCGTAGAGCAATGTAATCATCTTTTGAGACTGAATTATAGAACTGCCGCATAAAACGCTCCTATATATGATTCATGATTAGTGCATGTGGGTAAAACATTTCATGGTTTTTAAGTTTTAAGGAACTTTTTATTTCAAATTTTTAACTTAGGGTTTTATGTTCACATTTCAGATTAAATTCAACTTATATAATTCACACTTACTTAATAATTACTACCATCTACAGCAAGGGAGAAAAATTATTCCATAATTTCAAATGACGCTTGCCATCCAATGTTTGACTTATATACTAAAATCTTCGTGAATCTGTAATTACAAAATTTATAGGAAAATAAAAGTCAGCAACACATTTAAAAGAAAACACATGAAGGAATAAGGGTAATTAATAACTACCATTATCTATATGATATTTGAGTGTTTGAGTCTCGTCCTTCCATTTTTTTCCACTTCGGTGAGTTCTTGTAATTATACTCATATGTATTAGTTTGATATAAGAAACTTATTATGATCAATAAAACTGTCCATTTTCATCAACAATTATAATAGGACAGTTCTTTTAATTATGATAAAACCAAAATCAAACCAATTGATTATTATGACTATGCAACAGAATAAACATTGATTTGCTTCTATAGACAAACAGAAAATCAAATTGACTTGTCCTCTGTTTATGGCATAATTCTTCAACGTTGCTGTTGTGTTTTACGTTATATTATGAGACTGATTTATGTTTAGATGCATTTATTCAAATTGATCATCTATGAGATTGTTTAATTGTGTGTTATTTGTTTAAATGCATAGGAACTTCCTTTTAGATTATAGTATGAAGTCTATGGATATAAATATGAATGTAGAAGATGAAGCTCTTTTGTAGTATTTGAAAATACCGATGATACACATAAGAAAACAATATCTACTGTTTGGAATTTTTTTACAAAAATTGGTAAAGATGAAGATGAGATTGAAAAAGCTGCATGCAATTTTTGTAGTAATGAATTTAGTATTGGAAAAAACCTTATTTATGGACACAATTATGGGACTTCTCATCTAATTCGTCATGTTTCTCTTTGTAAGAGTATCATGTTCAACATTTTTAATTAAGATGAACTTCCTAACATGATTACAATCAACCAAAAAATCCATCGTGATTTGCTTGTTGAAGCTATTTGACATGCCCGTGTCATTGTTTTTTTTTTTGTTTTTTTTTTTTTTTTTTTTTTTTTTTTTTTTTTTTTTTTTTTTTTTATAAATAATTTATAATAATAATTAATTAAAACCAACTCCACAACATTTTCTTTTCCACCTCGCCTCATTTTTTTTCTAATTCATTTTCCTTTTTCTTCTCTCTCCCTCTCGGTCGAACACTATTCCCCTATTTTTGTTGCTGTTTTTTTCCCTCTCCTTCGCTTTGCTTCTTCTCACTCTATTACTCAAACCCTTAACCCTTAAAAGGGATTTAACATCCCCATAAGCATAATTTCTCATACTCCAACAAATTCTGTTGGTTGAGATTTTTGGGTTAGGGTTTGTGTTCTAAGAAGGAAAAGGGTACCCATCTCTTGAGAGTTGTTTATTGAGACTCATTGAGGTAAATGCACAACTCTAATTCTAGTACGTGATGTAGTCAAATATCACTAGAAGGAGGTTGAATAGGGATTTTGCTGTTTAAAAATAATTTCGAAGTGTTTTAAAAACTATCCTCTCGCTGAGGATGGTTAGCTCGAGGATGAGATTTTTCAAATCGTTTGATCTAAGTTGAGCCAAAGATTAGGAGTAGAATAAGATAGACACACACACAATTTTATACTGGTTCACCCAAAGATGGCTACGTCCAGTCCTCACACCCTTGTGAGATTTCACTAACTTTCAAACAGATCGATCCTCAACCCGAGGATGATTACAAATCGTGTATTCTCAAGCTTCACCAAGCTTACAATCAATTTCCGAATATTTCCGAGTGTAACTCACTAGGAAATTACAAAGTGATATGAGAGTGATTGATACTTAATACTTTCTCAAAGGATTTACAAAGATATAGTGTAGGATCAAAGAAAGTAAGAAGAAAGGGTGTTTTTGCTCTTGATAGCTTTAAGATGCTTGATCTTTTTATGCAAGTGTGTTGTGTGTCTTCCATTGGAGAGCTTGTTTGCATTTTATAGAGATCCAAGCCCTTGATGACCGTTGGTGTTGTTTTTCAAATATTCCAAGTCTTTCATCATATTTACGGAATTGCCATTGCTGCCATCCTCACCTTTATTGTAACTTGATCTTGACAAGTCCTTGTCAATTCTCTTTTTCCAGCAATGCACAACTGTTGTTTGACCATGTGAGCTGTATTTTTCGAAGACTTTAAGGTCTTGGTTGGTTTCACCTTTTGAGGTGATGTTGACAAGAGAGAGAAAGCTACTTTAGCCTTCACATGTGATCTTCCATTTTTGGCTTGTTTCAAGTTGCCTTTCTTCAACTTGACTTCTTCATGTATATATTCATGCAAACACATTTAATAATCTGATTTTAGCCTTTGCACATGCTTGAAGAGTTGCTTTCACTTTTTCTGGCCTATCCTCGGCCTATGCTGCCATCCTCTACATACTAGATCTAGCTATATTCATCTTTTTCCTTTGACCTTTTGACTCTTGATTTCAAATGCTTTGTTTATTCATCTTATGCATTTGAATAAACACATTTGTTTTGGTGAGAGATCAGATTGTCCAGATCTGGAGTTTTTTCAAATTGCAAGCCATCCTCGGTTAGCAATTTTCATCCTCACATTTGCAACAAGTTCCATCCTCGCGTTTGCAGCAATTTCCATCCTCAGATTTCAAACATATTTTACTTCCTTTTGCTTTAATGATTAACAACCTATCTTCTTGTATGAATACACTCAAGAGAACATGTTAGTCATTAATCACAATCATAATCTTTAAGCAATTTTGTTATCATTAAAATCAATTGAGAGATTTTGTCTCAACAATCTCCCCCTTTTTGATGATGACAAAATTCTTTAGATTATGATTTTAAATAAGACAAAGATAAAATGTTTATGCTCCCCCTCAATCATATGTGTTATAATTTTTAAAAAATCATTACTCCCCCTAAATGTATGCCAAAGTGTTGAAATAACATGATTTTAACCATATGTAAAACATCATGATAGTAAGATACTAATTTAAAGATCTGTTCAACATAGCATAAACATGGGTTCATAGGCAACATAATAATTCAACTTAACAAGCATAAGCAACACAATAATTCAAACAGTTTAACACAAACAACTAGATAATCAAAAAGCATAGAAAATCAAAAAGCATAATCATTCTCCCCCTGAATTTGGTAGCAGGAAAAAGAAAATAACCACATGGTTAATCAGATAGGGAAGGCTTGGCTGAGGAGGATGAGGGAGATAAAACAACAGAGGAAGGCTGGGCTGGTAGCTCAGGAGGATGATCTCCAGGAGCAATAGTAGGAGCCAAGTGTTTGGTAACCCATTCAAGAATGAGACAAAACTGAACCAATGAATTTTGAAAGTGAGTGAAGCTTTGAAGGATTTTCTTCTGATCCTTCCTAATCAATTTAAGTAGGTTCATTTGCTTCTGTTCCTTGCTGTCCTCAGTCCTTGTGCTAGGAACCGAATCCTTAGGCTTATCATTTATACTGGAATTCTTATTCTGAGAGCTCCCAGCCTTGTCCTTCGAATGGTTATGAGTTGTGGCAGTGAAGAAGGATTCAAGGGAACTGAACCGACCTGTAACCTCAGGGAGAGGTTGGATAGGTTCTTCATGAGCTTTAACAGGAGGAATAGGAAGTTGTTGCGAAAGATCTGGTTGCAGGGTCACATTCTCTTCCATTTGCATGGTTGGAGGAGAATCCATAGGCATATCCATAGGAGAGGGAGGATAAGACAGATTAAGATCAAAATAGAGCTCATCACCATCTTCCAAGTTGTGACGAGGGGTTGGTGTAAAGGCATCCTTAGGGAGTGGATCGGCTTCATGGGGAGGAGTTAGATTTTGGATTGGTGAAGCTTGAGGAGATGGTTGGATGAGTGAATTCGGAGTAGGAGAGTTACGCAGTGGAGAGGTAGGTTCTTGAACGAGTGGTGATGGCATATCCTCTTGTGGTGGTTGAATGGTGGCTGTTTCAGATTTCTAAGAGTGAGTAGGGGTCTCTCGTGTTTTTCTTTTCTTGGAGGCAGGAAGGTTTTCATGCTTAAACTTCATTTGTTTAATTTTCTTGATTGAAAATGTGTTATTGAAATGGACACACGGTTCATCATCAAGTGGGACTTTGAAGAATTTGAAAACCTTAGTTAGTAACATTCCATAGGGAGCAGACCTTGCCATCAAAGCAACATTCAACATAAACCAGAAAATCACATTTCCTAAGTGAAGAGGAGAGGCAGTCATTAAGTGGTGGATGATCATGATATCGAGTTCTGTGACTTTCTCAAAGCTGCCAGCTCGGGGTGTAATAGAGTGAACACATATGTTATGAAGGATACGACAGATTGGTCGAAGATTAGAAGCCACTAAAGGTTTTGGAGATTTGATGAGTATGTCTTCAAGAACAGAGGTCTTGGTGATGATACCTTTTGAATACCATCTTTCTGGTAAGTGGTCAGCTCCTTCATTACGTATGTCAAGAATTTGACATAATGTGGTTGGACTTATCTCCATATGAACACCTTTTAGCACCATACTAAAGCTGGTGGAGTATTTTGAACTATTTGCAGCAGCATAGAATGCTCGAACTAGGCGAGGATATTGAGGCTCATTGATTTTGAATAATGAAGTCCATCCTAGTTGATCAAACATTTCTTCCACATTAAATCCACCTTGTGTGATATCAGCCATATCAATTATCTTTCCATTTACAACAGATTTGCTTTGCCATTTTTGAACATAATTCGTTTCTATATCAGCCGAATCAAACAAAGAGGTAATGTCACAGATTTTTACTGATGAAGATGTGGGTTTTGGAGTAAAAGGTTTAACCTTTTTTGGCGTTGAGGTTTTGGATGTGGATTTCTTAGCAGGCGGCTGCTGCGGAGGTTCTGAGGGTTGAGTTTCCTCTGAGTCATCAGAATGGATGACATAAACGGTATTGTCTTGAGGGCTCGCCTTTGTTGATGAAACAACTCCGGACATTATTCTGGAGGAGTGTCTGATCGGACCTGAGAAAGGCGAGTTCTTCGATGGTTTTGGAGTGAACGAAGGAGAAGAGGAACTTTTAGAAGGCTGAGAAGAAGGAATGATGGACAGAGAAGTTCCTTCAGATTGGGTTTCTCCATTGTAGTCGGATTCCGTGCTCGAGTAAACATCTTGATTTTCTTCTTCTTCTTGATAAGCGATTTTTCGTTTTGCAGTTACTTTGGTTCGAGCCATTGAAAAAAATGGTGTGGGAAGCAACTGGGTAAAGAGATGTTTTTGAACGGATGATTGAGTGAAAGGGATAGAGGATGGAAGAGTAAGAGAGAGAGAGAGAGAGATGGAAGTGGTGCAGATGAGCGTGGGAGGAGACGTGTGAGAGAACAGAAAAAATTTAATGCGCTGTATGCCTAGGACCTAGCGTGATGATGATCTGGACGGCTGGGAACACGTAGCCGTTTCTGCATTGAATGCACGGCGTGAATCACGGAGGCATGCGCCACGCGGTTTGACCAATGGAATAGAGAGGCGCGTGCTCTCTTCCTGGGCTGACAGGTCACGTGATTATACACCAATAAGGACATTCCGTCCTCTGGTGGTTTTGCTGTCCTCTCAAGTTTATACTTACTGTGAATATTCATATTTAAATAAAATAACAGATATTTTTGAATTAATTTTTTAATAAAAAAAATTAATAATATAATAAAGGAACAAACTCAAGATAAATCAATTAATTTCAGACAAGTTAAGAATTGAGAGTTCCTCCAAGATCTTTTTGAACCTATCCTCTTGGAGAGGTTTGGTAAAAATATCTGCTAGTTGATTCTCAGTGTCAATAAAAATCAGTTCTAAGTCCCCTTTTTGCACATGATCTCTTATAAAATGATGTTTAATTTCAATGTGCTTAGATCTAGAATGTTGAATGGGATTTTTAGAAAGATTTATTGCACTTGTATTATCATAGAGGATGAGAATTTTTGTGTACCTTAGTGAGTAATCCTCAAGTTGATTTTTGATCCATAGTAGTTGTGAGCAACATTGAGCGGCTGATACATACTCTGCTTCAGTGGTTGAAAGAGCAATGGTGCTTTGCTTCTTGCATGACCAACTTATTAGTGATTTTCCAAGAAATTGGCAAGCCCCACTCGTGCTTTTTCTTTCAACTTTGTCTCCCGCGTAGTCCGCATCACAATAGGCTATAAGGTCAAGATTGGAACACTTCTTGTACCATATTCCCAGATTTATAGTGCCAACAAGGTATCTAAAGATCCTTTTTACAGCCGTGAGATGAGATTCTTTAGGAGAGGATTGGAATCTTGCACAAAGACCGACTGCAAAGACTATGTCCGGTCTACTTGCTGTTAAATACAACAAAGATCCTATCATTCCTCTGTATTCCTTTTCAGAAATTTTAGTTCCTTCATCATCTTTGTGGAGTGTGGAGGATGGGTGCATATGAGTTCCCATACTCTTGGCTCAACTCATGTTGTATTTTTTGAGCAAATCCTTGGTGTATTTTTCTTGTGATATAAAAATACCATCCTCTCGTTGTTTGATTTGTAAACCAAGGAAGAATTTCAATTCCCCCATCATACTCATCTCAAATTCACTTTGCATGAGATTTGAGAAATCTTTACACATCTTTTCATTTGTAGATCCAAATATAATGTCATCGACATATATTTGAACAATCAATAAATCCTTTTCAAGTGTCTTCTTGAAAAGAGTAGTATCAATCTGTCCTCTAATGAATCCATTTTCTTTTAGAAAAGAACTTAACCTCTCATACCAAGCTCTAGGAGCTTGCTTTAAACCATAAAGAATTTTTGAGAGTTTGGACACATGGTTCGGCCGCTTCTCATCCTCAAACCCAGGAGGTTGACGAACATACACTTGCTCATTTAAGAACCCACTCAAAAAGGCACTTTTTACATCCATTTGAAATAGCTTTATACCTTTATGAGTAGCATAAGCTAAGAGGATTCTTATTGCTTCAAGTCTTGCTACGGGTGCGAATGTCTCATCATAATCAATTCCTTCTTGTTGATTATACCCTTGAGCCACTAGTCTTGCTTTATTTCTAATGACTTCTCCATCCTCATTTAATTTGTTTCTAAATATCCATTTAGTCCCAATAATAGATTTGTCTAGAGGATGGGGTACAAGATTCCATACCTTGTTTCTTTCAAATTGAGAGAGTTCTTCCATCATAGCTTCAACCCATGATTTGTCACCAATAGCTTGATCAATCGTTTTGGGTTCAACTTGTGATATCATGGCCATGTTGGTAGTGCTTTTCCTTAGAGAGTTTCTAGTTCTAACGCCATCCTCAGTATTCCCAATGATTAGATCTGGAGGATGATGTGTGACTGTTTTCCATCCTCTTGGAAGTTGCTGAGAGGTTGGGTCAGACTCATCCTCTCCGTGAGGACCAGGTACTTGAGATGTTGACTGTTCATCTTCTTCATTTTTATCCAATTTTTCTAAACACAAGTCATCAAACTCATCAAAAATAACATGCATGGATTCCTCCACAATTTGAGTCCTAAGATTATATATTCTATAACCTTTTGATGTTGTGGAGTATCCTAGAAAAATTCCTTTATCAGATTTTGGATCAAACTTTCCCAAATTTTCTTTATTATTTAGAATGTAGCAATAACACCCAAATATATGAAAATAAGAAATATTTGGTTTTCTCCCCTTCCATAATTCATATGGAGTTTTGTTTAAAATTTTTCTAATGGATGCACGATTGAAAACATAACAAGCAGTGTTGATGGCTTCGGCCCAAAAATATTTTTCAATGTTGGCTTCATTTAAAATAGTTCTAGCCATTTCTTGTAAAGTTCTATTTTTCCTTTCAACAACCCCATTTTGTTGGGGAGTTCTTGGACAAGAAAAGTTGTGTGAAATACCATTTTCTTCACAAAGATTTTTAAAAGATTCATTTTCAAATTCACCTCCATGATCACTTCTCACCGAGATTATTTTTGATCCTTTTTCATTTTGAATCTTTTTGCAAAAATGGTGGAATGCCTCAAAGGCTTCATCTTTATGTTTTAAAAATAGAACCCAAGTAAAACGAGAAAAATCATCAACAATCACAAAACCATATCTTTTTTCACTAAGACTTGGAGTTTTGATAGGACCAAAAAGATCAATGTGAATAAGTTCAAGAAGATGATTTGTTGAAACAAAGTTTTTAGAGTGAAAACTACTTTTAACTTGTTTTCCTTTTACACAAGCTTCACAAACTTTGTCTTTTTCAAAATTAATTTTTGGAAGACCTTTTACTAATTCTAAATTTGCTAATTTAGAAATAGTGTTTAAGCTTGTGTGACCCGCTCGTTTGTGCCAAATTCATTTATCTTTTTCAATAGAGACAAAACAAGAATCAGTGGGTAAATCATCAAGATAAAGTTCATATAAATTCTTTTTTCTAATTCCAGAAAAGAAAACTCTACCCGAGGATGAGTGTTTAACATCACATAGAGTGGGCTTAAAAATAACTTCAAAACCACTATCACATAATTGACTAATGCTTAGCAAGTTATGTTTTAAGCCATCCACATATTGAACATTTTCAATTTTTGCAGAATTATTCTTACCAATAATACATGTTCCTTTTATTTGAGCTTTATCATTATTACCAAATGTGACTGATCCTCCATCCTTTATTTCTAATGACATGAAGCAATGCTTATCTCCCGTCATATGCCTTGAGCAACCACTATCCAAGTACCAAGGCTTTCTTTTGTTGATTAGAGGATGAACCTATGTTAGAGTTTAAAAGAGACTTAGGTACCCATATAGCTTTGGGTCCTTGTTGGTTAGTTTTTCCTCTTGTGAGGACATTCCTTTTATGATAGCAAATAGAATCATGGTGCCTATGTTTACCACAGAATGAGCAAGCTGACTTTACATTGTTAGCTTTCCTCTTAGCATGACAAATTTTGGAGGTATGCCCAAGTTTTTTGCAAAATGTGCATTTCGGCCTATCCTCTAGTTTTTTAGGCAAGAAAAAGTTTCCATATAATTTTTGTTTTTGAGAGCTTTTAAAACCAATACCAACCTTGTCAAGTATTCCAGATTGAGACCCCATAATCTTTTGAAATGTTTCTGTAGATTTGACAAAGTTGGAAATATCATTTTTTTAGTTCCCTAACCTCAGTTTTCAAAATTTCCTTTTCTGCATCCTCGTCAGGAGGATGAGTTTCAACTATTTTCTTGTTTAAAAATTTTTGTTTCTCAGAATTTTGAAATTTAGATTGCTGCAAATCTTGAATGATTTTAACATATTCATCATTCTATTTCCGAAGCTCCTCATTTTGTCTCTTTATCTCAACAAGTTGGTTTTTTTGAAATATACATGTTTGAGATAAAGTGTTTGAGTCATTTAAGAGGCTATCAAATTAAATTTCTAATTCTTCACAATTAGAACATAGATTAGTAATACTTACCTTCTCAGTTTCTGATTTTGTCATGAGACATAGGTTGGCCTCTGCTTCCTTTTCTTGCTCCGATGATGACTCATCACTATCATCCCAAGTAATCATCATGGATTTGTTTTTGCATGGAAATTTTCTAGAGTTCCTTTTGTTGAAAGGACATCTCAGTTTTGTAGTGTCTCATCTTGTTGCATCCATAACAAGTTATTTGACTTTTGTCAATTTTTTCTTTTTGAGGGGATCCTCTATTTTGTCCTCTTCTGTTTATCATCCTCTATAGTCTTCTAGAAAGCAGAGCGAGTTCATCCTCATCCTCAGACAGAGGATACTCTGCATTTTCCTTTGTTATGCCATCTTCATTCTTCTTGGAAGATGAACTTTCTGTTTGGCTGGTTTTTAGAGCAACCATTCTTCCCTTTTTGTTTGGTTTGTCCGCCAACAACAATGGTTCATGAGCTCTTAGAGTTCCAACCAAATCTTCTAATTTCATGTTGGTCAAATCTCTTGCTTCTGTAATGGCAGTTACCATTGGCCTCGATTCTTTTGGTAAACTTCTTAGGATTTTTCTTATTCTTTCATGAACGGAGTATACCTTTCCAAGGTATTTCAAGTTGTTTAATATGGTTGCTAACCTTGAGAACATTTCATCAATAGTTTCCTCCTCCTTCATTTCGAATAGTTCGAAATCTCTTACTCCGATATCTATCCTTGCTTCTTTTATGGCTTGATCCTTCATGATGGATCCTTAGAGTATCCCAAAGCTCCTTAGCGTTTTTGCACTCTTCAACTCTATCATATTCTTCCCTGTTCTAAGCACACGTTAGAAATAAATGAGCTTTAGAGTTTAGGAGTACCTTTGCATTTTGATCCGCCGTCCATTGTGCTTGAGGTTTCTCATCGGAGGTTGCATCTGTGTTGTTGGTTCTAATGACATGATCTCCATTTTCCACCACAGACCACATGTTGTTGTCTTGTGATATGAGAAATAGCCTCATCTTACCTTTCCAGTGATAGTAATCTGTACCATCAAAGTAGGGAGGTCGGCTGGATGATCCTCCTTTAGGAATATACTTAGCTTTTGACATTTTTCTTTTTGGATCTTTTTCTCTTACACTGTTAGGTGTATTTTTTTGAGATCCTTGCTCTGATGCCAATTGATGTAGCCAAATATCACTAGAAGGGGGGTTGAATAGGGATTTTGCTGTTTAAAAATAATTTCGAAGTGTTTTAAAAACTATCCTCTCGTTGAGGATGGTTAGCTCGAGGATGAGATTTTTCAAATCGTTTGATCTAAGTTGAGCCAAAGATTAGGAGTAGAATAAGATAGACACACACACAATTTTATACTGGTTCACCCAAAGATGGCTACGTCCAGTCCTCACACCCTTGTGAGATTTCACTAACTTTCAAACAGATCGATCCTCAACCCGAGGATGATTACAAATCGTGTATTCTCAAGCTTCACCAAGCTTACAATTAATTTCCGAATATTTCCAAGTGTAACTCACTAGGAAATTACAAAGTGATATAAGAGTGATTGATACTTAATACTTTCTCAAAGGATTTACAAAGATATAGTGTAGGATCAAAGAAAGTAAGAAGACATGGTGTTTTTGCTCTTGATAGCTTTAAGATGCTTGATCTTTTTATGCAAGTGTGTTGTGTGTCTTCCATTGGAGAGCTTGTTTGCATTTTATAGAGATCCAAGCCCTTGATGACTGTTGGTGTTGTTTTTCAAATATTCCAAGTCTTTCATCATATTTACGGAATTGCCATTGCTGCCATCCTCACCTTTATTGTAACTTGATCTTGACAAGTCCTTGTCAATTCTCTTTTTCCAGCAATGCACAACTGCTGTTTGACCATGTGAGCTGTATTTTTCGAAGACTTTAAGGTCTTGGTTGGTTTCACCTTTTGAGGTGATGTTGACAAGAGAGAGAAAGCTACTTTAGCCTTCACATGTGATCTTCCATTTTTGGCTTGTTTCAAGTTGCCTTTCTTCAACTTGACTTCTTCATGTATATATTCATGCAAACACATTTAATAATCTGATTTTAGCCTTTGCACATGCTTGAAGAGTTGCTTTCACTTTTTCTGGCCTATCCTCGGCCTATGCTGCCATCCTCTACATACTAGATCTAGCTATATTCATCTTTTTCCTTTGACCTTTTGAATCTTGATTTTAAATGCTTTGTTTATTCATCTTATGCATTTGAATAAACACATTTGTGTTGGTGAGAGATCAGATTGTCCAGATCTAGAGTTTTTTCAAATTGCAAGCCATCCTCGGTTAGCAATTTTCATCCTCACATTTGCAGCAAGTTTCATCCTCGCGTTTGCAGCAATTTCCATCCTCAGATTTCAAACATATTTTACTTTCTTTTGCTTTAATGATTAACAACCTATCTTCTTGTATGAATACACTCAAGAGAACATGTTAGTCATTAATCACAATCATAATCTTTAAGCAATTTTGTTATCATTAAAATCAATTGAGAGAATTTGTCTCAACAGTATGAATATCTAAAAAAAATGTAATTTTGAATAAAAGTCTTATTTTGTGCTTAGAGTAGATTTAAATGATTTATACGGTTTCTTAGAGTTATCTAAACTTTAGAATAATTTTTCTAAAGTCTTGAGAATATTTCTTTTTACTCAGATTTGTCAGCTGAGGTCCTATTTACTACTCTGAGAGTTGGTGGAGAACAAACATAGACAATTCTCCATAGTTGTGAGTTGACGACGATCATCGTCATATATTTTTATAATGCTATTATTATTATTTTACTTGTTTTCTATATTAAAGTATTTACTGAAAAATTTGGGGAACACAACCTTTAAAATTTATCTCGATTTCGTCAATTATTTAATTTAATAGTCGTTGTTATGTAATATGTTATTAGTTTGATTGACGTATGAGTTAAAATATTTAAATGCTGAATTGTTATGGGATTTAATATATTTTCCATGAATTACAATGAAATAATTTTAAATGTGTTTTGAAAAATCGTTGTTATAATTATTAAATCGGTAACTGCGTTAGGTGCACCTAGTTACCTCGTTTTGATTAGGGAAAGTTACCTGTTAGATGGAACCGCCCCTATGAGAAATGTCATTTGTAGGAGGAGAAAGCTATCAACGAGATGTAAGCTCCCTAATTGATACGTGATGATGCATTGCGGAATTGAGAGGAGAGGGCTATCCGTTAGATGGAGCCACCCCTAAGAGAAAGGCCACCCTTAGAAGGAATGGGCTATCAATGAGATAAAACTGCCTCTTGGTTCTAAAAAATTTGTATTGTTACTTGTTTGATTTTTATGATGATTTTAAGGTTGTTCATTTTGATTTCGCTTCGTTATTAACTGAATTTTTAATAATTCTGACGAATGGTTAAATTCTAAGTTTAATGACTATATATGTGTATATATTTGAATTTAGAATTTTTTCTAGATTTTTAAGTAATATTGTTTAACATTATTGCCGTCCGATTGTAAAGCAGTTATTCATGCCTATTTGTGTTTCCCTTCTAATTGATGGTGGTTGTTGTCTCCTCACTAAGTCTTTGTGACTTCCCCCTTTATGTTGCTTATTTTTTTCAGATTCGCAGCCAACTGAGTAGAATCTGTTATTTGATTCAAGTCTCAACATATTTCTTTTTCGTAGGCCTCTTTGATCGAGGACAATTTTTTTGTAACGTCTGTTGAGTCTGATGTAAATTGCAACTATTTTGAAATATAGAAAGTCTTTTTTTTTGGGGAAGTGTATTAAGAAATTAGGTTATGTTATTTGAATTATGATTGAACTGAAAGTTAAACAGGGTTTTTATAAATTTGAAAAATGTTAAAGTTACAAAGGATACTCTTGTCAAATTTTTGAGAATATATATATATATATGTCTGTGTATTTTGAAATGGTAGAGAACAATTTAGTTGTTTAATTGTTAAGTTAGTTATTAGGCTTGCCATACTAGGAGTATAGCTTGTGCGCCGGTCACACCATTTCATTTTCGGATCGTGACACTATTATTGCACATGATGTTCTATTTGTGAGAGTGAATCAAATACTACTATAATCGATTCATGAGGTGTTTGGATGGAAAAGCGCTGCGTTGTTTCAATTGGTTTTATTTGGTAAATGTTATATTTGAAACTTGTTTGTGGATGGAAAAGCTCGTTTCAATTGGTTTTATTTGTTAGATGTTATATTTGAAACTTGTTTGTCCGCATATACCTTTGAATGTTTATTTTGTTTTTATTCATCACTTTAGTGACATAGTATTATGGTATTAGAATTCATAAATCAGCTAGTGATTGTTAATTTATTTGTTTGTATCATATATAGTATGCTTTATTAAACTTTAGACGAGGATACTATAAAAATCATAAGAAAATGAAAAAAAAAGTGGAAAAAAAAATTAAAAAAAAGTAAAAAAAAAATTGAAATATTTTTTATTTCAAAAAAATAATTGATTTTTTTAAGTGGGCTTAGGGGCCTTCTAAGCCCATGAATTTCGGGGGCTTTTCTACATTGGAGGCATTCTTTTAACGAACTTTATTTTTGTAAGATTTTTTTGACCCCCTTCAATATGTGGGATGAGGTTAGTATATAGGGGCCTAACACATTGACACCTCTACCTTCTATTGCATCAAAAACAAATTTCCTTCATATGGTTAAAGCACGGGGATGTGGGGCGAAAGAAAATCACATTTCGATATATATTTTTTTAACGTGGTGGTATTTTGGTGACTTAAGAAAAAAATATTTGAATAAAAGACCTTTTGATTTTTGCAAAATTATTTTCTTTTTAATTGATTTGGTAATTTTAAAATCACTTTGATTTTGTTCTTAATCATTATTTTTTTTAAAAGTGAATATAATTTAATTATATGATAAGAATGACCAGAATGATTGACAAGTTTCTTGTTCACTCATTATTCCTATTATTAATCACAAATTAAATACTTTTTAATTAATTATCAAAATAAAAAAGAAAAATAAGCTAAAAAATTTTTTAACTCAAAATCCATAAAATGCAAAGAAACAACAAAGAAAATCTCAAATCCAAAGTGTTTGATTATCATAAAATTAACACCTACGAAACCCATAGATACCTAAAATCTCAAATCCAATAAATTCAAATATAAGTGAAAAAGAGGATGTCAAGAGTATTAAAAAAATAGACACAACAAATAAATCATCTCAGTAAGTAAAGTGTGATTGGTTGTGTAAAAAAAATGAAAGAGAGAAAGAGGTAAAAAAATAAAGAAGATTTGAGGTATTGTTGGTTGTAATTGAAAGAAAAAAGAAATTGAAAAGAGAGATGTTGATTTTTTTAAGTAAAAAATACCCTTAAAATAAAAATACTTTCACCAAAATTGTTTTACTTTTTTATTTTTAATTCAATCAATTAATTGATTAACTCAACTACTTGTCTAAATTTATAATTGATTAAATTTAATTATCCATTTTATTAATTGATAAATTTTTATGATTTAAGAATATATTAATTAAAAAAAACCTAGTTTGAAAAAATAAAAAGAAGAGTTATGTGAAAACGTATACAAGTATGAAAAGAAATGTTACTTGTATCAATATCTTTCTTTGCTATTTTGGAGAGAGAGAAAGCATATGGGCCCCACTACAGTTCTGTCTCTCTTCTCTCTTTCTTGCCTGTACCAAACAAGAGAAAATTCTAGTATCTCCTCACTTTCTCTCTTTGATATAGCTCTCAAGTATTTCTCTTGTAACAAACAGATTCTTAATTCCTGTTTGGAAAATGAGACCTTCCTTCTCGAGCTTAGCAATTTAAACTCTATTTTTCTTATAATTTTGTTTTTATATACAAGTAAAAATGTACAGTTTTCATATAAGGCAGATTAAATCTTTGTGACCACCGCTACAACATTAAAAATAAAATAGCCACATCATAATTTAAAAAAAATAAAATCAAGGGACTAAATTAAAAATAATTTAAAATTGTAAAGTCAATTAAAAAGAATTAATTTTGCAAAGACCAAAATCAAAGTAATCTTAAATTATAGGGATAAAAATTTATTTATATCTAAATTTTTTAAGAGAAAATTTTATGAAATCTTAAACATAACTTTAAAAAATTATTTAAAAATTTAAAAGATACATATGAGTTGGTTTAAAAGAATTGAAAATGAAAATGAATAACTTATAAGAAATAAAAATTTACAAAATGAAATTTATAGGAACTATATAA